>PVIW01009395.1:0-52176 GCA_004026585.1 Noctilio leporinus
GGTGGGAGGGTGAGTGGGGTCCGCAGGTGGGGGAGGCGCAATGCCGCTGAAACTTCGCGGCCACCGCAATCCCGGGCGGCAGACGCAGCTCCGCAGGGAGAGGGTCCCTGCGGCCCCAGGACCCCGCCCTGCGCCGCGCTCGGCCCAGCCCTTTGGTCCCGCGGCGCCCGCAGCGGGCTCACCTTGGCCTCGAAGCAGATGCCGTGCTGGAAGGCGTCCTCGTTGTGCAGCGGGATCCGCAGGTCGTGCCCGTCGTCCACAAGGTTGTACTTGGTCTTGCTGGGCATGGCGAGCGCGCGGACCCGCGGCGAGAGCGGGGCGCAGGGCGGGAGCCGGGCAGGCGGAGGGCGCCGAGCCGGGCGGCGCTGCGGCCGCCGTTCCGTCTGGAGGAGGCCGAGCGAGCAGGGTGGCCGGACCGGGAAGAAAAGGCTGCGGCGGAGGCAGCAGAGCGCCTGTCACGGAGACGCCGGCTCGGCGCGAGACAGCTCCGCCCCCTGCCGCCGAGGCCCCGCCCACCACCGCAGCCCCGCCCACTCGCGCCAGGGCTCCTCCCACCGCGGCCAAGGCCACCGCCCACCACCGCCAAGACTCCTCCCACCGCAGCCGAGGCCCCGCCCCGCAGCGGGCCGGCGGGCGGAGACCTGCGAGCGCCCCCGGCGGCCCGGCGTGTCGGCTCGGCCCCCAGCACGGGAGCCCAGGCCGCGTCCTGCCTTTGTTTCACCGTCAGGCTGCGGCGCGGCGGCGCCGGGGTTTGTTTTTGTTTCCGGAGCCGGGCAGGGCGGCCCGTTCCCGGGTTCACCCCGAAGGCCGGGCCCCGTTTCCCCGGGACCCCAGGCTGCCCGGCGGGCCCCGTCCCTGCGGGCGGCCGTCCGCCGCGGGCAGAGCGGGGTCACCGGCTGGTGGGAGCGGGTCCCTCTCCCTGGCGCGGCTTCCCGCGCAAACGCGCCAATGAGCGCGCCCGGGGGTCCGCGGCCCCTCGCGGGGCTCAGGTGCAGCGCAGCGCGCGGTGCCCGGCTCGCTCCCTCCGCGGCGCCATCACCTCCCCGCAGAGCCCGGGGCCGGTCCCGCCTGGGGCCCCTGGGGTCCCGCGGCCAGGAGTGGGGCACCTGCAGACCGAAGCCCCCGCTTCCTGGTGGGGTGGGCGGGGCCGGGATCGCCCGGGGATCCCAGCGAAGGCACTTGGCCAAAGGCACGTCCTCCCACACCGTTTCCGGGTAAATCGTTGGAAGAAGCACCGCTGCCTTCATTACATTCTCTCCCTGTCCGTGGCGCGCCCTGCCGGCTCCCCGCCGGCTGACATCACTGGCTGGAGCGTGGCCTCCGCGGCGGCGTCTCCTTCCAGAACAGCGAGCCGCGGGCAGGTTCACGGGGCACATTATGCTGGGCAGACTCTATTATATTCCTAAATATTAGTGAGAGCCAAAAATAACTTGCACCGAGGAAACACGCCACTGACCTTTTTATCAATACAGGACAGGCGGCTAATCAGGCACGTTTGAATGTCACCCTGGTTTCAATATGCAGCAGGCATATTAAAGTGCCTCTGTCCAAACCCCGCACTTCCCTGGCATCTCACGCTCCCTGAATCGGAAAGGTCCTCTGGCTCCTAACGGCCTTTATCCTAGACCAACGTGGGTCCCCCTGGATGGGCCCACAACTTCAGATCTACCGCTGTGACCCACAAAGGAGGACGAACCCCAGACGTGCTCCAGGGCCTGGTATTTCAGAGATGACAGCGCAGCAGGCACATGATAACATAGCTAATCATTGCTGTGTTTTCTCTGTGTGGCACGTAGCATCTCAACTAATCACGACAGCCCTACGGTGTGCCCTATTTTTGAAGAAACTGAGGCACAGAGGCATTGCCTAAGGTGCCCGAGGTCACGTGCTTAGAAAGGAAAAGGAGCCAGAATGGGGAGCCAATTCTGTCCCGAGATGGAACAGCATGAAAGGCTTCTTGCCCGCACACAAGCTGTACATGTTTTGTGTAGGTGTGTGCTGTTGCTGAGACGTGTTCATCCCATTTCAGCGAGACAGAATGTTCCGGAAGGAGAGGCCTGTTCTCTGCTGTGGCCTCCTCCTGCTACCATGTCAACTGCAGGGCCGCGGAGCTGCCTTCTTCTAGGAACAATGGGCGTCCAAAGTCATTTCCTTTTTTCAGCAGTGACTTCAATCTTGTTTTTACACCTTTTCATAGACTTGGCAATTGAATTTCACTCGGAGCATGTTCAAATCTATTTTTTTTTTTTAAATCGAGTGTTATTTCCTGAAGCGAATGACAGATATATATAATAGATATCACTTTCCAGATCCTTCTGTATTTTAAACTTGCGTTAAGACCACTTTAATCTGAAGTACATGTGATTAAAATAGCAATTACCAAAGCATGCAATACTTCCTGGGTTAAATGGTATTAAAATTGTGTTTAAACATGAGTTTTAAAAAAATCCTAAATCACAGGCTTTACAACTGGAAGTGATACAGTGACCCTCTAACCCAGCTCCTTCATTATAAGATGAAGGGGGAGAAGAAGATGAAAAAGAAGAAGAAACACAGAGAAACTAAGTCATTTTCCCGGTGGCCACCTGTAGGCTCAAGCTCTGGACTCAGAATCTCTTCATCACACCATGATAAGTTATAAACCACTTGACAAAAGTTTACTTTGACCCCTGTTTGGCGAGGAGAAAATGAATTCATTTTTGAACATAAAATACCTGCTTTGCTAACTGAGTGCAGCCTGAGGGTGTCTCCCGTTGCCCCATGAGGCGGGTGGGCAGATGAGGACCCAAGACTGCGTAGGCCTCGCGGTGACAAGTCCGGGGACCCTGCCGGAGAACAGCCAACAATGAGCGCAGTGTGTCCCCTTGCTTAATCACCTCAGACGCACACGTGGAAGACACAAAATCTGCGTGAACAGTAATTTCAGACGGTAACAACCTGTACATAATGACTTCCTCCCGTGAGATAACCTGGCTCCGTGAAGTTTGAGTTTTTGTTTCATGGCATCGTTTTTACCTGACAGTCTCTCCCTGGGTCACGGAGCAAGAACCCTGTGTCCATTTTAAAGGTGGCTATAAGCCCTGGCTGGTGGCTCAATGGATAAGGCTCCGGCCTGCCAACCCAAAGGTCACAGGTTCGATTCCCAGCCAGGGCACATCACCAGGTTGCAAGCCAGGTCTCCAGCCCGTGGCAGGTGAAAGGCAACCATACATGAATGTCTCTCTCTCCCTCTCTGCCTCTCTGCCTCCCCCTCTCTCTAAAAATAATAAAAACCTTAAAAAATAAATAAAGGTGGCAATAAAGACACTAAGTGATTTCTGTGCAAACCTAGGTATAGGTAGACAGAGAGAAAATAGCTGGATGGATGGAGAC
Source organism: Noctilio leporinus (assembly GCA_004026585.1). NCBI lineage: Eukaryota > Metazoa > Chordata > Mammalia > Chiroptera > Noctilionidae > Noctilio > Noctilio leporinus. Next base: position 3,373 of record PVIW01009395.1, read on the forward strand.
TCTTCTGTCGCGGATGGCCTCTGGTCAGTTAGTCGATCATGCTCTTTCCCTGTCCAAGGAGGGGATGCTCTCCCCCTAAAAGTTGCTCTAAAAGGTGTTATAGATTCTGATCTGATGCCAACCTACATGTCCCCCCTTCACTGCAACCGACTCCCCACGTCCATCCTACACCGATGAGCACATGGTGTTCCTGGAGGGTCTGCAGGCTCCCCGCGGGCTCTCCCCAGGGACCCCCGCGGTGGGAGGGCTACGCTGATCGAGGGGGGCTGCGGAGCGCCCCCAGGCTGCCCTCGGCCTCTCCTGCCCCGCCCTCCCGAGCCGGCCTCCCCGCTTTTCCAGTTCGGGGTCAAGTCCGCGCCGTTTCTTGGCCCTGCTTCCTAGCTCAGGTGAGGAACGCTCACGGACTCGACAGCTTTTGCCTCAGAAACGACCTGTTGGCGGGCAATACAGTCGCCTTTACTGGGGTGCCGCGCTAGTGGTCCCCAGGGGCCGCGGGGCGCTCGCCCGCCTGAGACGGGCACCTGGCCGGGCGCGGGAAGGACGCCCAACTGCGGGCACCAGGGGCGCCGTCCAGAGGGTCGCGGGAGGCGAAGAGGGAGAAGGTCCCGGGCCTGTCTTGGTCCGGAGCTCGGCCTGCGCCTCCTAGAAAAGGGGAAGATGTTGGTCCTAACGGGACGCAGTGGGGAGCCCAGGCAGGGTCTGCGGAGAAGCGGCCGGGGCCCCACAGGATGCGGAGCCCCCGCCAGGCGCGGGCTGGGGGTCGACCGGTGCGGCCTCCTGGGCCCGATGGGGGCCCAGCGTGGGGAATGGCCGGGCTGAGTGCGGCCTGGAGCTAATTCAGAGAGGCTACACCCCACCCCCCAAAATAAAAGAAAAACATATATTCCGCTATTTAAGCCACCATTGAAAACCGTCGGGCCCTGGCGCAGGCGGGCGGGGTGCCCTGCTGGCGGGGTGTTCTGTCTGCGCCGCGGCCGCAAACTCTGGTTCGGGAGCGGACGAAGCCGCGGAGCCCACCCGTGGGTCGCCCCGCCGCCCCCCAGCGCGGCCGCCTCCTGCGGGCACCGTGGGCACCGGGGCACCCGGGCGCCCTGGTCTGGGTCGCGGGCGGCGGGGCCCCATCGGCAGCGCGCGGAGAACGTCCTTCAGCCGCTGATCTCGGGACTCTCCCGACTTGGACCCCTGCACCGGGCTGTTCTCGGTTCCCATCTGGTGCCACCGGTAAGAGCCGCGCCTCCGCGCTGCCCGCCGGGGCTCCCGACCCGCACCTGCGGCTGAGCGAGGAAACGCGCCGAGCGCGCGTGACCCGCCGGTCCCTTCGGACGTGCAAAGCTTTGAAGATCTGTAGCTGCTTACGCGTTAACGCTTCCGTCAGACCCGGAGCTTTAGAGAAACAGGAAGGACAAGGAAACGCAGCTGGGCCCGCGCCCCCCGCCCCGCGCCGGTGCTGCCTACGGGCCAGGCCGGGTCCCCCGCGGGCTGGGCCGGGGCGCTGCGGCGAAGCGGTCTCTGGTGCCCCCTGGTGGCGGGGCCGGGAAGTGCCGCCTGCTCCGCGCGGACAGAAGCCACCGCACCGGTTCCGCAGACGCGCCCCTTTCCCGTAAACGTGACACGCGCGGACGCACATCCAAGTCCGTCTGAACACGGACTGTCCTCATGCCCCGTCCCCAGGGCCCCCAGAACTGAACTCGAAACGTGAGCAGAGCGGGGGGCTCGCGAGGTGACGCCACGGTGACGGGATGCAGTTCCCGCCTGGGTCCTGGGGTCTCAGGGCCACCTTCCCACTGACCACGGGAAAGGCCAAGGTCAGGCGGGCGGGACGGGGAGGGGTCCCCAGAGCAGCGTTGGCAGCGGGGGACCCCGCGCTGTGGGCTTCACGTCCTCCCACGGCCTGCGGGACCTGGTGCCGCCGCCGGCTGCCCGTGGGTGACACACAGGTACTGGCCCCTTCTCTGCTGGCCACCGACGCAGACCGGCCGTCCCATGACCTGCGGCGTTTGGACACACACCACCCGTGTTCCTGCCTGACTTAGCGAGGCAGCCGGCATGCCCACGTGGCTCTGGTGACAGGCACGAGGGACCCTGGCTCCCGTCTCTGCGCCCCCAGGAGCAGGTCCAAGCTGGGCGTTCCTGGCAGGATGGGGGCAGTGCTGGTCGCACGAGTCAGGTCCGGCTTGGGGCACCTGGGGGGCTGTTCACCTGCGCTGTCCTCACACAGGTGGCGGCAGGCAGCCCTCCTGTCCCCCCTCATCACCTCACCCTGCGGAGGAGGCTGAATGAGTCAGGGCGGCTGGAGCCACCAACCCCGAACTTCAGCCACTGAGGACAGGAAAAGCTTTTTCTCACTCACTCGGGGAGCAGGGCACGTGACCCCCGCCGGCAGGTCACTCAAAACCGAAGGGGCAGCTTCGGACGAGAAGCCGAATCTCCCGGATGGGACACCTCACCACCCTGGTTCTGCGGGCGGCCGTTTCTCCACAGGGGTGCCACTTGCCACCGGCCCTCGGCCTTCGGAGAAACTCTAAGGACAGAGGGCACGTGGGTGTGGGGTGGAGGCCGGGTTTCCAAAGTCCAGTGCTGGAGGGTGGGGAGCAGGCGACAGCCGGAGCCAGCTTGCCCCTCAACACGGTGCCCTGTCGTCCTTGGACCCGCCGGTCAGCCTCTGTCCTCCGTGTCCTGGCCGCAGCTGAGGACACCTGCGCTGCAGACGGTTGCATGGCCGGCCTGAAACTTTAGCCCGGGACACGGTTTACAGCGCCCGCCCGCCTGGGGCGGTGGGACAGCGTGTCCCAGGACACACGAGGCCACGTCTGCGGGAAGTGAGGCTGACACCGAAAACCTGAGCAGGAGCCGCATTCAGGAGCCACACCTGCTGTTCTCAGGTGGCGGCTGGGGGTGGCTTTCTCCCTCTGAGAGGGGCAGCTGGCATCCGAGACGTGGAAGGAGGGCATCGGGGGGTGGGGGGCAGGGGCTCCCCAGGTTCACTGGAACCAGCTTGAGCTGGGTTTTCTAAAGGAAGGCAGCGGCTTTTAGAGGAAAAAAAATGTCAGTGGGAGGGAGACTCGGTCGCTGCTATTCTGGGCGGCTCTTCCTGGATGGAGCTCGGCCCTTGGAGCTCAGGGCTGGACTTCCTCCTGCCCAGAGTGAGGTGTGACCTTGGGTGTCACTGCAGACTCGGGGTCAGGCCAGGCGCCGCTCAGGTCACTGCTGTCTTTCCTCCCAGGAAGCCCCCACCCTGGCCCCACCTCCACCCCCTGGGTCAGCATCTCCCCGGGCAGAGGTCCGGGCGGCTCGCCAGCAACGCTGCCCAAAAGCCCGGGGCTCCAAGTCACCTCCGGAATAGCGCGCGCATTAGAACGTCACCTCGCTTCAGTTTGTCTCTGGGACAAAACAGCCCCCCCAAAGCGGGGACTTGTCTACCTAAATCACAAGGAACAGAATCAAAAATGATCATTTTTCCTTTTTCAGATCAGGAAATTGAGGCACAGAGCGTTCCGACCAAGTTCACATTGGCAGATACAATTGTCACAAGTCAGAAACAGGAATAGTGACACACAGGCCCCTGGATAAACAGTTGCTACCTTGTCATCGATCCCCTGTTCATCAAACATTGGGCAGTCGGGCAGGAGTTTTTATACACCCCCAATCTCCACAGCAACGGGTCCATTTTAGAAAACTAAGGCTGAGGGGAGAAGCACTTGCCCGAGATCAGCGACCCCGCAAAATTAGGACCAGAGCCCAGGCCTGTGGTTCTGATGCCCCCACAAAGCTCAGGGTAGAACTGTCTCTCCTGTTCCCCAGTAACCTCCACTTTCCCATCGGCGCCTGGAGGCTGAACCCCACTTAGCCTTTATTAAACCTCTGTGATCTTGGTATGTCTGTTATTTTTAGCCTTGGACTTGCCGCGGGGGCTCATGCCTGTGAGTGTGAATGAAGAATGCAGCCCGCAGGGGAGCACGCCAGGTGGCCTGTGTTGGGGTGAAGACCCAGTCTCCCAGAAGTGAAGTGCCTGGCCCAAGGTCAGCGGTCAGAATGGGTTAGCTGGACCCCACAGCCCATCTGTCTGATGCCAAGGCAGCCCTGGGCGAGGACCCCTCTGGCTGCCCAGCTCTGTTCTGCAGTCCGTTGCTCCGTGTCCCTGCTCTGGTCTGGTCTGCGTGGCCGTCTTCAGCAGGTCAGCTCCAGCCAGGGCACCGCGTCTCCCCGAGATTCCCCGGGAGCCGCAGGGTATTGGACACGGAGAGAGACACGTCCTCCCCATCCCAGATGGGTCCATCCTCATGCAAATGAGGACTCTAAATCCCCACCGTTTGATTGGCCCAAAAAAGGACTGTCCTGATTGGTCAGAATGGAGCCCCTGTGATTGGTCGGTGAAGATGCGGGTGGCGCTAGCGCTGCACATCTGATTAGGCGGTTGAACTGCAGTTCCGGGAGCTCCTCTCTAAGGGCTCGGAGGGCAGCATCGCTGCGCAGGAGGCCGGCAGGTCCGTCCTTAGTAGCTGCTGCTGGTTAAGAATTTGACCCCCTTGACCACAAGGAGTCCTTCTTGGATGATAAACATAGTCCTTCCCAAGGTCCGCAAGGGTCGCTGTTCTTGAACTGCTGACCTTCCCCTTGGAAACGGCCTCTTCTCGCTGTAAGCCCCTGGGAGATGCTCTGGCGGGGCCTCCTCATTTGAATAGTTGTTTTGCTGCCCTCCCACACCCACCCCACCCTGCCGCAAGGCGTGGACTCTCTTGGCTTCCCATAAAATAACTAGAAACCTAGTGTTGCCTGGCACACAGCCAGCGTCCTCCACTGGGTTGGATTGAAAACTGTATTTTATAGATGTTTATACTCTCATTTAATTTATAATCTCATAAGTTTTGGAGACTTGATCGCTTACATGGGTGTGTATGATATTTTCACAAGCTCAGACACCCAGACACCCATGGATTTTTATCCATAAGCTGGGATTGAAAAGAAAAAACAGCCCTGGCTGGTGTGGCTCCGCGAGTCGAGCACCAGCCTGTGAACCCAAGGGTCGCTGGTTCAAGGCCCAATCAGGGCACAGGCCTGGGTTGGGCGCCAGATCCCCAGTAGGGGGTGCATGCGAGGCAACCACACATCGAAGTCTCCTCCTCGTTCTCCTTTCCCCTCTCTCTAAACAAATAAAAAAGAAAACAAACAACATTCAAATATGAGGTCTATCTGGAAAACGTCCAGCCACTGTTCATGAAGAGACGGGTGTAACTCAGGACACAAGTTAACTCTTGTTCGCAGCTGAGAACCGAGTCAGGTCCCAAGTGCCGGCGGCCCCTGTCCTTTGCACAACGGCTCTTGGGTCTTCAATAAATGTCTCTTTTTTCACAGTACATGGCCGGACAGCTTCAGGACAGACCTCGCATATTGATACAGTTATTATTATACTCTGTCACTACGATTATTTATCTGGGCTGAGGTCTCCCCAGTTTCGATGTGCACAACCCTTATTCTTTAACAGAAGGGGCAGCGGCTTACGTTTCCGAAGGCCCCGCACTCACACCGCCCACTGGACCCTTTGAGGGGTCCAGCTCTGTCCAGTAATTCCAGGGTGACAGTGGTCCCCACGGGCGCAGCGCTTCGCCTTAAATTCACGGAAGGGTCGTAAAGCGGACACCACGGAAGGGACGGGGCAGCAGAACCTCGGTGTGGCGCGCGGACGTTTTGCTGCAGATCAGCTGGTGACCGGGGCGCTGACGCTGGTCGCAGACCCGAGGACAGGCGCCCTCGGACCGCCGCTGGGTCCCAGCCCGGCTTCCGCCGCAGGGACGGGGCGTCGGAGCTCCACCGCGAAGCCCTGTCCCCGGGCTCCGCACGCGTGCGCACAGCTCCGGGGGACCCCACGGCTGCGCTCCGGGGCCCTGACCGTCCCGCGCTGCGCCCGCGACCCACCGCGGCGCAGCGCCGCGTTCCGGCCCCACAGTCCGACCCCAGACACCAGAGGCCGGGCTCAGGGTCCGTCCTCTCCCTTCTCCTTGGCGGCCCGAGGCCCCCGTGGGCGGGTCAGGGGTGCCCGGGGCTTCCCGCTGCCGCGTCGCCCCCTGCGCGCCCCTCCTCCCTCCCCGGCGCCTCCCCGCGCGGCCACTGGCCGCACCTCCGAGGCCGGCACAATAGAGGCTCCGCCCTCGCCCGCAGCGCGGGGCCGCCTCCGGCCCTCAGTCGCCGCTCCGCTCCGTGCGCCCCTGGCTCCCGGCCGCCCGCCCAAGCGCCCCGCTCCCCACGGCTGGCCGCGCGCTGCCCGACCCCTTCCTCCCACGGCGGCCGCGGGGCGCCCCCTGCTCCCCTGCGCCCCGCAGGCGGCTGCTCGCGCCGGGAGGGAGATGCCCGGCGTCCCCGGGGCGCGCCCGCCCGCCGCGCTCGGCTGCGCCCCGCTCGGCTGCGCCCCGCTGCGGGAGGCGCCCTGAGCAGCACCCCGACGCCGGCCGAGACTCGCTCTCGCCGCCGTCGCTCCGGATCCGGAGCCCAGACGGTGCCGTGGGGGCCGAGCCCCTTCTCGTGGCCCCATGGCCGAGCCTCTGCTGCTGCTCCTGTGCCTGGCCCTGGGTGTGGCCCCGGGCTGCGTGTCCGGCGCTGCCCCGGGCACCGGCGAGCCCCCGCGCGCCCACACCGCGGCGCCCCCAGAGGCGGAGACCCTGCAGAACGAGGCGGACAACCAGGAGAACATCCTGTCTCAGGTGGGTCCCCTGCCACCTGCCTGTCCCCGCTGGCCAGGAGCCAGGAGGTGCCCGTCTCCGACGGGCATTTGCTTCTCACGAGCAGAGCATTTTGTTAGCGGGTCTGTCCAGGCGATGGCGTCAGGAGAAAGGAGGGAAAGCCATCCCACCTCGGGTTCAGGGCTGGGGCGTTCGGGCCGTCTCGGGTCTGCATGGCTGTTTGTTCAGGCAGGAAGGTGAACACAGGCAGATGTTGGGCAGAGGCAGATGGTGGGACCCATGAGCCGGCAGGAGTGAGACCCGGGGGGTGGGTTGGGGGGAGATGGGGTGCCTGTGGCAGAACAGCGACACGTGAGGTCCCTGACAGAGGGGCTGACAGCCCCGGGAGCAGCGTGGAAGCCAGACCACCCAGGTCTGGCCGTGGGCGGGGGGAGTGACAGCTGGGAAAGCCTGTGTCAAGTTCCCTTTGGAGAGGACTTGCCCGTGTGGACTCAGCCCTCAGGCACCGACTCCCAGCCCACAGCTACGGACCGTCGCGCTCAGACGGGAGCTGGGGTGCGCAGAGCCAGGGGCTCCGGTAGCCGTCCCCCGGCTGTCAGCTCGCAGCTGGTGACCATGGCTGGTGGGTGTCACCGTGACCCGAGCGGGAGTGGCTGGGCAAGGACCCTGGAGCAGAGCAGGTGGCTGCCAGCACCTCCCCTCTGGGCTCCTACCACACACCTGTCTCCTGGGCCTCACCCTTAACAGCTAGGCTGACGCACACCGGTACCCCCACCTTCACATGGCCCCTAAATCGAAAGGCAGAAACGCCTCGCCTTGGGGGTCAGCAAACCATTCCTGAAAACCTGGCTCGGGAAGGCAGGACCCTCAGGGGCCCGCGCGGGTCAGGGAGGGGTCCGAGCAGACCCAGGGCCGCGGCGGTGGACGGGCGGCCCCGCCGGGCCACTGTGTGTCCGACCACAGCCCTCACACAACTGTTAGGGTTAGAAGGAACCCAACCTTTGCGAGAAAAACATGACCAGCCTTGTTCCCCGGCGTCCGGGAACGTCTCCACGGCAACCAGCCCGTGGCCTGCCAGCAGGGCCGCTCGGTGGGAACCCATCCCTGTGCCTGGAAAGGCAGCCTGGCTCTGGGGCTCCGCACCCGCTGGAGGGGAACCGGGGAGAGCCGGTCCCGAGGGCGCCCGCGGCGGAGGCCTGCTGTGGGGAGGCCCGGCCGGGCCCACGGGCAGGGCCGCGCTCAGAGGAAATGGTTTGCATCGTGGAGGCCGAAAGGGCTGCCAGTGCGCATTCCTAGCTTTGGCCTGGAGCTCGGGTTCAGAAACTTCTCTCGGAGCCAAATAAATCCCCAGGCTGAGTAATCCTTGCCGGCTTCTCCACCCATTTCCCTTTCTCCACTCCGACCCATCCTTCGAGGCCTGGGTCTAACGCCACCTCCTCCGAGAAGTCCTCCTGGCCCTGGCTGAGCTCCGGCTGCGCAGGGCACACCGGGGCACCCGTCGCTGCGTGCTGGGACTGCTCCTTCCGTCCTGCCTGCGCGGGGGCCCCGGAGGGCAGGCTCTGCCAGGCCCGGCTCCCTCCCTCTGGGCAGCCGGTGCCCCCTGAGGAGGCACTGGGTCATTCACGCAGGAGGACCAGCAAGGAGGGGAGGACGCGGCCTCCACGTCCGTCCGAGTACCAGCTGGCCGGCCCTCCACCAGCCCCTCTCCCTCCCTCCTTTAATCTGCACCCGGGCTCTGGCCTGGGCAGGGGATGGGGTTCGTTTGCTTGTTCCTTCAAATGGCAAAGGCTGAGGCCACCGAGAAACGCAGGGCTTCCTGGAGGAGGCCGCTGTGCCGTGCATCCTCAGGGGCCGGGCCTCTTCGCGCTGCCTCCCGCGGTGCCTCCTCCCCCGGCAGCGGCCCGTGCACACGCCCTGCCACCTCTCTCTGCCGCCCGTCTAGTTGCTGGGAGACTATGACAAGGTGAAGGCCGTGTCCGAGGGCTCCGACTGCCAGTGCAAGTGTGTGGTGCGGCCCATGGGCCAGGACGCCTGCCGCAGGGTCGGCGCGGGCGCCTCCAGGAAGGAGGACTTCTACACGGTGGAGACCATCACCTCCGGCCAGGCCTGCAAGTGTGCCTGCGTCGCTCCGCCTTCCGCCCTCAACCCCTGCGAGGGCGACTTCAGGCTCCAGAAGCTCCGGGAGGCCGACGGCCGGGACCTGAAGGTGGGACCTGCCGGGGGTGATGCCGGGGGGTGAGGGGGCACCGGAGGGACCCTTGAGTCGGGCAAGCCAGGGTGCCGTAGGCCTTGGAGTAAGTGGACCTGCTTTAGCCTTGACACAAACAGGTCACTCCAGTCCCGATGTGCCAGGGAGATGCCCACAGCCAAGTGCGCCGGCCTTTCCTGCGGAGCAGGGCGCCGGGCCTGCCCCCCAGCCACAACTTGGCGCCCTTCCCCAGGAGAGCTGCCACGACGGGCGGTCACCAGTGTGCCCCCGAGGGACACTAACGCACACACACAGTCGGTGGGAAGACGGGGTGACACCAAGGGGGAGGGCCTGGGGTCCACCCATCCGGCTGTGCCCCTGGTCCCCCTTCCCTCGCAGCCTGGGCGGTGGGAGGAGCTTGGTGTGGGGTCAGCGGGACAGGTCAGGTCCTGGCTCTGCACCTCTCAGGTTACTTATGCGTCCGGCCTGAGTCCCCGGAGCGAAAAGGAGGCGTGATGACATCCTCCTTGTGGGGCTGTGCCGAGCGCCTTGATGTTGGCCCCGGGCGGACGTGCCGCTGGGCTGGCGCCTGGCACTCCCTTGGTCACTGTGGTCACCGACGCCCCTTCAAGCAGAGCAGAGCTGAGCAGAGGGTTCTGCCCCACCCCTCAGAGCTGCAGCTCTGCCCCAAGGGGCTTTCTGAACGGAAGGCCCAGTCACGGGCTCAGGACAAGACCCTGGGGGCCCAGGGGACAGGCAGGCAGAGCTAGACCCCGTCACGGTACGTGAGAACTAGACTCCCTCCCGTGGCTTTGCCCAGGGTGCAGCCACCTGGCCTGCGGGGAGGAAGGAGACCCTCCAAGCCTGGGCGTGTGGCACACGGTTCTCCCTGTACCCGAGAGGCTGGGAGCTGGTCAGGGAGTGGAGGTGTGGGCGCGTGTCCAGCAGCCTGTTCCCGGAGTGGCCCTGCCCTCGGCAGGGAGGTTCGCCGGGGAAGCATCTGCCCTTTGCCCCCACTAGCCCGGTGCCTCCGACATGGGACCCTGGTCTCTTTCGCTGCGGCCACTTTCCCCGGCTCCAGGCCCTCAGCAGACATGGAGAGTGAGCCAGGAGCCTGTCCAGGGGCGCGGAAGCTCCCGGCCACCTCGCCGAGTGTCCCCAGGTCACCGGCTGCTGTGCATGCAGCCAGGGCGAGGCAGGCGGCACTAACATGAGCTCACCGTCCAGCAGGACAGACAGCCCAGCGCGTGACGGACAGATTCACCGAGAGGAGCGAACAGTCTTCCTTGGTCTCCCACGGTTCTCCCGCTGGCTGACCCACGACCCCGTGGTCGGAGGCTCCTCGGCTGCCGCGTTTGCCCGCTGGCCGCCCACGTGCACGCCCGCCTCTGGGGCCGCCTCTCCGCTCCCGCCCGGCCTCCCCGCTGGCCCGTCCACCGCGACTAACCCCGCCCTTGTCCCGCAGCTTGCCGCCATCCTAGACATGCTGGAAGGCGCGTTCTACGGCCTGGACCTCCTGAAGCTGCACTCGGTCACCACCAAGCTGCTGGGGCGCGTGGACAAGCTGGAGGAGGTAAGGGAGAGGCCGGGCTCACGCCCCCGACCCAGCCCCGCACGTGGACTAGGTGTCCCCTGTTCCATTCGCTGAGAAGAACAAACGTACGTCAAACACTCCTCGGGGAGGCCGCCCAAAGCCTGTGACGTGGAGACGTGGTGAACTACAATGCGGGGACCTTCCTTCGCACAGAGAGGAGCAGTAGCACCAACGTGGCCGGAGTCGGGCGGGGCCCCAACGTGGACAGTCAAGCCAGAGGCCTGGGGCTTCTCCGGGCAACCTGGCTGAGGCACCCAGTGTCCCAGGTGTCAGACAGCACCTGGCGTGGGCCAGACACTCGACAGCTGTCCGCCTGGGAGCAGTGGACCCAGCTGGCGGCCCCACCCCCGCCGGCTGCCCATGTCCGTCAGCTGGGGTCAGGGGGACTGGGCCCCATCCTGCCCGTCCTGTCTGAGCACCAGCTGTCTCGGGGCTGGAGACAGCTGTCAGCTGGTGTGGCTGTCCCGGCCACCTGGTCCTAGTGTCCTGCAGGGCTCCGGGCCAGGCAGGGCAGGCTGAGCAGCAGGGAACCCCCAGCCCTCCCCCAGGGTGCAGTGACCCCCACACTTGCCCCATCCCTCCCACAGGAAGCCGGGTTTGCTCCACGGCCCTGAGCACACCTCCCGCCCACCCTCGGGTCAGGCAGCTCCCAGCTGTGGGGCCACCCCTGCTGCCCAGCTGGCACCCAGCACGGCCTCCTCCCGGGCGGCTCCCCAGCACACCCCTCAGGCCCCCCCTTCCCACTGCTGCAGAGCCCTCCCCTCCAGCTCACCCGCAGGTGCCAGGCTGCGCGTGCAGCCCCCCCACTGTCCTTCCCAGGTCCAGGGACGCAGGTATCAGCCGCCCGGCCACAGCCCGTGGGTCACACAGCCCAGCAGTGCCCAGGGCAGCCCCTCCCCACACGCACCGCACAGGCAAGACCGCAGCCAGCGGCCAGGTCTGCACCCTGGTCACCTTGCCCAGGCCCAATGCTCCCGGCTTAGCCTCAGTTGGGCACCCACACACCTGTCCCCCAGCTGGACGAGGCAGCCCTGCCGAGGGACAGCTGTCCCCACCTGCTCTGGCCCCGGTACCCTGCACACCTGGTCATGGGGCTCCTTCCAGCTGCACCCCAAGTCCACCTGCGTCCAGTCCCCTCCTGCCCAGCAACCCCTCGTTCCCACGCTTCCTCCGCTCCAGTGAGCGCGCGGTGGTGTCCACCTGGCAGCGCGGTGGCCCCACGTCCGGTGCTGCCCGTGCCCGGCACCTGGCAGCACCCTCTCCCCACTCAGCGTCACCCCGAGGGTCAGGACGGACTCCCAGGCCCCCACCCTCGGCCTGTCTGCTCTCCTCCGCCCCCCGCGCTGCCAGGGACCGTCGGCAGGGACCCTGGCTGCGCCCGCCCCGCCCATGGGCACCTTCCGGCCCCGCGCCCCGCAGCCCGCCGCACCCGCCTAACCCGCCGCAGTGTCGGGGCACTGCCCCGGGAGGGGCTCAGGGGTGAGGCCGCAGGGCGCTCGTCGGGAGGGTGGGCTCGCTTCTCAGAAATGTCCCCACGGCCCCTGGTGTGAGGGGACCAGCCAGGGAGGGGACCAGGACAGGGGTGCGGGGCGGCCACGGGGTGACGTCACCAGCCGGCCGTCCAGGAGGACCCTGAGCTCGGGGACCCGCTGCCGCCCGCCCGGAACCGGGCTCCTCGCTGGCCCGGAGGGGGACTGAGGACTATCAATGGGTGTCAAGGGGCCTCCAGGGGCCTCGCAACCCTGAGATGTTGCCAGGGGCGCCGAGCCTGGGCGGAGCCACCTCCCCACCCCAACCCCGCGCCCAGCGGCGGGTTCAGACCCCGGGGCGGGGGCAGGGCCTGGTCCCAGGATGGGCGGGGCCTGCGCTGCTCCCCAGGGTCCGGGCCGGCGGGGCCTCTGGGCCCCCCTCGCCCAGCGAGGATTTGGGGGTGCAGCGCCTGCGCTCGGGCGCACCCTCTCTGCCCCCTTGGGTGTCCTCGGGGCTGCTCAGGAGCCCGCTGGGTTCCCCAAGAGCCAGGAGGCCTGGGCCCGTTTCAGCCGCGCATGAAGACGCAGCCACTCGCGGCCACCGACGGGGACGCCTCGTGTCCGGCTCCCGCGGGGACAGTGTCGCCGCAGCCGCCCGGGGTGGGGGCCGGGCTGTCCCCTCCGGAGTCCGCGCTTTCAGCCTGTGCGCGCGGCCCCCACACCTGCCGGGACGCTGGGTGGGCGACCCTCGGCCTCCGAGAGCCCCACGGCGCCGCCCGTCCACCGCGGCTCCTCCGGGCAGGGGCGCAGGGCGGGGCGCAGCGGGGCGGCCCGACTGCCGAGGGAAGACGGGGACGGGTCCACCCTGCGCCCGCTGGCTGCACACCCTCGGAGCACTGCGGTGCTCGGGACGCCTTAGGGTGGGGCCAGGGCGTGGGTGTTGGACCCCCACGCTGGAAACATCTCTCCACCGAGAGGAAGGGCCCGGAGATTCAGACGAGGGGCGCTGGCCTGAGCAGACGCCGCCTCTGCAGCCCCCCTGCCCCCCACTGGGTCCTCAGGCCTCCCGGTGCTGCCCGCAGGGCCTGGGACCCGGAACCTGGGATGGGTCCTCAGCCCAGGGCTGCCACGCAGTGGCTGCGCCCGATGCCCCAGCCGGTCCTGTGGGTCCCGGAGCAGGTGGCAGCCAGCGGCCTCCGGGGCCGTCAGAGCCCCTGAGCGAAGCCCCTTTCCAATGTCTCCTCAGGAAGTTTCTAAAAACCTCACCAAGGAAAACGAGCAGCTCAAAGAGGACGTGCAGGGCCTCCGAGCCGCGATGGACAAGCGGGGGGAACAGAACTGCTCCGAACACGGGGGGCAGGGCCTCCCGGACGTGCGCTCAGCCCTGCAGAGGGACGCGGCGGCCGCCTTCGCGCACCCCGAGGTACGTGCAGCCCGGCCCCGCGTGAGCCCCCGCGGGTGCCCGAGGTGTCGGGTCCGAGTGGCTCACGGGTGAGGGTCGGCGGGGGTCTCCCCACTTCACTCAGCACGGACCCCCAAGGAGGTTCCTCAAGCCAGGTCCCGGTGGCCCCTGCTCGGCCGGAAGTGGGGCGGGGGCTCGCATGTCCGTCTCTGCCCACCCTGGGCTCAAGGTCCGAGGGTGCGATCGGAGTGGCGCCCAGACCCACCTGCTCCAGTTCCTCCCGTTGGGGGCTCCTTGTTTTTGGCCCCAGCATGGGCTGGTGGTTAACTGTTCCCGTGGAGCATGCGGGTTGGATGCCCAAGAACAGGCATGAGTTGGGGAGCCGGCGGAGGGAGCTGGGCGTGGGGGGGGCAGGTCCGCGCGGAGCCGCTCCAGGGCGCGGGAAAGGCTGCGCCCACTTTCCCTGGGGCCACCGGTGGCGGGCGGGCGACAGAGGGATGGCAGGTGTGCTACAGAGGGGTCCCCTCCTCCCAGCGCCCCCCCCCACCCCCCACCCCCTGGCTGGGCAGGGGTGAGGCGGGGCCTGGGGCTGCCGTCGCTTGGGAAGGGCTGGGTGGCATCACCCGTAGGTGCTGCGGCCTGGTCGACTCATCTCGGGCAGGAAGTCAGCCTGGTCGCTAGGCCGGGGCTCCTGGGTGCTCGCGGGGGGTCCGGGCGGGCAGCGCTGGGCTCTGGGAGTCCTGCCCTGCTGTCCTCGGGCAGCGTAGCGGCAGGTCACCCTTGGGAGAGCGGTCCCTGCCCTGTGTGACTCGGGGCCAAGCCAGCTCCAAACCCAGGGCGAGTTCCAGGGAGGCCGCGGGGCTGCTGCCCTGCCTGGGGCGACCGCTTGGTGCTTTCTGGGAACCACGTTCCTCCAGAAATTAATTCCTTCCCATTTCGGGGTGTCCCTGACACACTGGCCCCTGGGCATGTGCTGCGTCTGCTGGGGCCCCTCCCAGGGGCTGAGCCTGGGGGGCCTGAGACACCAGGACCTTCGGGCTGGAGGGGCCTCGCTGGCGCCCAGGGCAGCCCACCCGCGCCCTCCGCCCGCCCCAGCGCCCCGGAGGCCCAGCCGAGTCCCTGTTGTCTGGATGACACATTCTGCGGTGTGTTCAGGAACCGGCTCAGATTTCCTGAGGACAAACACAGACCAAATCAAACACACCCGCCCCCGCTTTTCTGCTGGCTCAGCACGGCCCTGTGCCCGGAGGTCCCCAGCCACCACACTGCTGAGGTCAGCACCGTCCGCCCAAGCTGGGCAGCAGGGGCACAGCCAGGGCCCGGAGGGGGGGTCCAGGGCCGGGCCCTCCCGCCCCTCATCCCTGCCCCTTCGGGGAGCCCTGTGCGCTCGGACGGAGGGGGTGTCTGGGCTCGGCTGTCAACTTGCAGGGTTTTGGGAGGTGATGTCATGGCTTCTCAGAGTGGTGGGGACGATGCTGGAGGCCTCTCTGCAGGGTCCGTGCCTGGAGGGTGGGCGGTGGCGCCAGGGGTGAAGTCAGACAGCAGCGGCTGGCGGTCCCAGAGGGGGGACCGGGGCGCAGTGGGGCCGCTGCGTGCAGCCCAGGCCGGCGCCTGCAGGAACCGCTGGCTCTGCTCGGAGCCTGTGCAGCTCTGGCTCTGCCCCCTGGGCTGCAACGGGACCGCAGCCCTGCCGACCCCGGGGCCTGAATGAAAGGCTCTGCTCCGAGATGACAGCGGCTCTAGCAATGCACAGGGACACGGAGACCCCGGGAGTCAGGGGCTCTCAGGCAGCTCTGTCCGGGGAAACCAGGGGTCCTCAGGCCCCTTGGTCCCGGGGTCTCACCGTGAGCCCTGCGGCTTCGCTGGGGAGGAGCACAGGCTCTGACCGGGTGGCCCTGGGCCTGCGGAGCTGCGGGTGTCGTGACCGGGGCCCCGGGTGAGAGGGGCCTGTCCTGGCTGCGGTGGCTGGGAGCCCGGCCGGGCCACACCCCGAGGTCCCAACCGGATGCTGTCCTGGGGCCGGGCCCTGGGGCGGCCTTGACGTTGAGCACAGGGGCTCCCGGGGTTCACTCGGGCCTCCATTTCCTCAGCGGAGGTGACAGGACGAGCTCCTTCCCCACCAGAGCAACCAGGGGTGGGGCTGGTCACGTGTGTGAGGCGCCCGGGACCCGCCAGGCCCCGAGACGCGCCCGCAGGAGGCCCGGCGCTGCCCCCTGACCGCGACCTGGCGCCCCGTGTCCCCTCCGAGGAGCAGTTTGAGGAGAGGTTCCTGCGGGAGGAGACGGTGTCCCAGCACGTCAACTCCATCGAGCTCCCGCGGACGAGGCCGCTGGCTGCGCCCCAGGTGGCCAGACCAGCGCGGCCCCTCCCGAGGCAGGTGCACCTGCGGGGCCGCCCGGCCTCCAAGCCCACCATCATCCGGGGCATCACCTACTACAAAGCCAAGGACCCCGAGGACGAGAACGACATAGAGGAGCAGCGTGAGTTGGGGTCCGCAGGGCCCCCCGAGGCAGGCTGGGAGGGAGCCACACGCCTCCCTGGTCTGAGCACCGCTGTGCGCACCCGTGTGGCCCCCACAAGTCCTGCGGTTTCCCGGGGTTCAGCTGGGCCTTGAGCAGGTCACCTGAGGCCGGAGGGGTGACCCCCCCCCACGCTCCTGCCTGAGCCTCCGCCCCCCTCCGCCCATTCCCAGAAGGCACTGCTGTCCCTCCTTTCTTGTCCCCGGGATGCGTCCCCTCCCGTCCCAGCCCCTGAAGGTCCCACCCGGCTCCGTGCACCCAGTTGCTGCCATAATCATTTTGCCCATTTTCCACTACCTTTGTTGTCTTTTTAAATCACGGATTGATGGTCCCCTTGGTCACGTGGCCAAGTTTCTCCCAGGACTGTCCTCCCGGTGGCCCAAGTGCCGGGGGTAAAGTCCACCCGCCTGGGAGCGCCTTCCGCCTTCCCCCGGTTCCCGCAGGGCTCTGTCCCTCCGTCGGGGCGTCATTTCCCGGAAGAAACCCTCTTTTTAACCCTCCCATGCTGCCGGCGCTGGCTGCGAGGGCCACCCTCCCCGAGCCCACGGGGACCTCTCTCTTCCAGAGGACGAGATTTTCAGCGGTGACAGCGGTGTGGACCTGCTGATTGAGGACCAGCTGCTGAGACACGAGGACCTGCTGGCCAGTTCGCCCCTCAGGGCGGCGGCTGCCCACCACGGCGCCACTGCGGCCTTGGGTGTGGGCCCGGGGACCACAGCCCCGCCTTCCCCTCCGCCTGCGGCCACCCCCGCGGCCCCCGGCATCCCCACCTCCACCGCCTCTGCCGCCGCTGAACGGAGCCCCGCGCCCACACTGGCTGCGCCCGAGGCTGCGGAGCCCTGGGGGGAGGCAGGTCTGGCACCTTCCACGCCGGCCCCACCCACCACCGTGGCCCTCGCGGCCACCCAGCCACCTCCGACCCCAGCTTCTTCGCCTCTGACCCCTGGGGACACGTTTCTGGAGGCCACCCACTTGGTCCCGGTGCCGCCCACCACGGTAGGGACAGACCCCCTGGGGAAGGAAGCCACCAGGCAGGGCACAGCCACCGCCAGCCCCACGGCGAACCCGGAAGAGGCAGACGGCATCCGGAACGTCATAGGTGAGCTCACCCCACCGGCCCTGGTCCCCGGGGGCTCCGGCAAACAACCGGGCAGCCAGGCGGCCCGGCTCCTTCCTCGGAAGGGCCAGCAGGTGGTGCGGCTGTGACAGCGGCCAGCCTCAAGGTCCCGGCGGCACGTCCTGGGGACGCCCCTTCTCAAGCATTCAGTGCCAGGCTTGGTGGGCAGCGCACGGTGGTCTCCTCTCAGCTGGCGGGAGCCCCTGCCCACCCGACACATGGGGCGCCCACCCGGGAGCCTCAGCCCTCGGGACTTCCCAGCCGGAGTGGACCAGGCCTGGGGGGCTTCCTTCATCACCCCTCCCCTCCTCCTCCTCAGGAAGGTGCAAGGACACCCTGTCCACCATCACGGGGCCCACCACGCAGAACACGTACGGGCGGAACGAAGGGGCCTGGATGAAGGACCCCCTGGCCAGCGACGAGCGGATCTACGTGACCAACTACTACTACGGCAACACGCTGGTGGAGTTCCGCAACCTGGAGAGCTTCAGGCAGGGTGCGTGCGGCCCCGGGCGCCCTTCCCGCCGGGCTGGGGGGTGGGGAGCAGCTCCGTCCCCCCGTCCTCAGCTCCGTCCCCCCGTCCTCAGCTCCGTCCGGCCCCTGGGGCTGGAGCCACGGCCACGCGGGCGCCCTGAGGCCAGGGCTCCGGCCCCTCCGCGGGCTGACGGGGACGGGGTGGGCGGTCGGGGCACCCTGGGCTGAGCCCCCCGTGCCCCGCAGGCCGCTGGAGCAACTCCTACAAGCTGCCCTACAGCTGGGTGGGCACCGGGCACGTGGTGTACGGGGGCGCCTTCTACTACAGCCGCGCTTTCACCCGCAACCTCATCAAGTACGACCTGCGCCGCCGCTTCGTGTCGGCCTGGGCGCTGCTGCCGGACGCGTCCTACGACGAGGCCACGCCCTGGGGCTGGCAGGGCCGCTCCGACGTGGACTTCGCGGTGGACGAGAACGGGCTGTGGCTGGTCTACCCGGCCCTGGACGAGGGCTTCGGGCAGGAGGTGGTGGTGCTGAGCAAGCTGAACGCGGCCGACCTCAGCACGCAGAAGGAGACCACGTGGCGCACGGGGCTGCGGCGGAACCTCTACGGCAACTGCTTCGTCATCTGCGGGGTGCTGTACGCCGTGGACAGCCACGACCAGCGCCACGCCAACATCTCCTACGCCTTCGACACGCACACCAACACGCAGGTGGTGCCGCGCCTGCTGTTCGAGAACCAGTACTCCTACACCACCCAGGTGGACTACAACCCCAGGGACCGGCTGCTCTACGCCTGGGACAACGGCCACCAGGTCACCTACCGCGTCGTCTTCGCCTACTGACCCGCGGGCGCGGGCGTGGACAGGCGTGCCCGGGCGTGCACGGGCGTGCACGGGCGTGCGTGTGCCGGTGGAGGGGCCCTCGAGAAACGGATACTATTTTGTACCATGTAAAGTGACAACGTGGGTCTGTTTTTTTCCACGTGGGTTGTAGATCAACCCGCAGTGTATGTGCTGGTCTCATCCTCCCCAGTTTCTATTTTTGGGCCAACGAACTTCTCTGACCAGTGACCCTCCGGCCCCCAGGCTCCCCAGGGGCCTCGCGGGGGTAGTTTCCGGAGCTGGAGTGCCGGTCACGGGCGGGGAAAGGTGATGTGCTGGAGACGGGTTAAGAGCCCAGAAAACGCTTTTTTAATAAAGAAGGAATTTAAAGTGAGGCCCCCCCACCGACCCCTTTGTTTCTCGCAAAAGCCTGTCCAGGGCTGGGCCGCTCACCAGGACGAGGCCCCCGGGACGGGGACCCAGCCCCCCTCCCCCCCTCCCCCCGGGGCTGGGCCCGTTGCTGCCGGAACGCAGGGTCCCGGCACCCCGGTCGTCGGTCTGTTCCCACGGCCCCCTCCCCGCCCCGTCCAGGAGGTCGGTCTGAGGGACACCAAGGGGACGCGGCCCCCGGCACATTGACGAGACGGAGGTGACAGAGGTGACTCCTGGGGCCAAGGGAGGACAAGCACGAGGCCTCACCCGGCCCCACCCCCACGCATCCTGCAGGCCCGGCCGCCTCCCCTCTGGGGAGACCGGAGACAGGACCCAGCTGCCCGAGGTCGGCGTCTACGAGACTCTGACGAAGCTGCTCCGTCCCTTCACACCAGCTCCGGGAAGCTGGGGGCCACCGTGTCCTCCCCGGGGACGCTCATGCGTGCTGCCTTGGCCTCTCGGGTCACGTTTTCCTCCCTGACTGGTCACCCTGGTGTCCGTACGCGCGGCCCGCGGTCTGAGGGTCTTTTCCTGGTTCAGGGCAGAGCGGGAACGAGCCGATTACGGGCGGCTCCTCCGCGGGGACCTGGTGGGCGGCGGCCCCTCTGCCCCGCGTCCCCCAAGGGAAGGCGCCGGCGCGGCAGCCCTGGCGTCCTCTGCTCTGAACCTTCCCCAGAGTGGCGTCCAGCTTCCCTGCGGTGAAGCCCAGCTGCCGTGGGCACCCAGGCTGGCGTGCGGGCCCCGGGGGCGCCAGGAGTCAGCGGGCGGGTGTCCCCCTGCCCCTCGCCGGCTGCTCCGAGAGCCTCACTCGGCTCCTGTCCTGCGGCCGCCAGCAGCCTTGCCCTCCCCGACGAGCCCTGGCAGTTCCAGCCCCCACGTCCCCGCAGGCCGGCCCGTCTGCCACAGAGCATGAGGCTGGCCTGCATCGGGCCCAGGGACGAGGACCCCAGCCGTGTCCCCCCGGGGGAGCACTGCAGAGCAAGCCCCCCAAGTTCAAGGAGCCGCTGAGTGGCGCTTAGAGGCGCAGGAAGTTCCTGGTCTGCATGGGCCTTCGCTGGGGTCCTTCCCCAGCCACCACCTGCTTGAAACCTTCCGTAAGACCGTACCCAACACCACCTCCTGCAGGAAGGTCTCCCTGGCTCCCCAGGGCACCCCCATCCCGTCTGAGCACACAGCCCACCTGCCCTGGCCACTTGGAGCCAGATCTGGCCGCACAGGGGACTTCACACCCCCAACGCCCCCTGGAACCCGCGTGGCCCCAGCAGCCTCCTGCCACCCTCTGCCTGCCAGGACTCCCCCCCTCTGTCCTGGTCGCACGGCCACGTCTGTTAGGAGGAGCCGTGTCCTCCGCACGCACGTCTAGAGTGGACAGAGCAGGACGCAGGCCCCGCCCAGGGATGCCCGACTTCTCCTCCTTCCTGAAGCCCACGGCCTGCCACCTCCAACTTGGGGAGCCCACCGCCCGCTTCCTGTGCGAGGCCAGGCCTGGCCGGGAACGTGGGGGTGCACCGCGGCCGCTGGCCAGACGACAGGAGGGGCGGGGGGTTGCTGAGCGCCCCGAACACCTCACATTAGCGTCGGAGGGCCTGGTGCTTCCCACCTAGACCTTCTCAGGGAGGCGCCCCAACGGGGGGTGCGGATCCAGGATGGGGTGGGTCTTTGTGGGGCACCATCCCCCGTGAAGAGGGGCCCCAGCCGCCAGGTCTGCCCTGCAGGCACGAGTCCCGAGCGGTGGCCCGTGGCCCCCACGGGTGCAGGGTGGGGGCAGAGCTGCCGGGGCTCAGGCCCTGTGGGTTCCTCTGCCGCCTGCAAGGTCCTTCCCAGGGACTCAGTCCTAGTGCGGCCCGGGGTCCCCCCCGAGCCGGCCCGCCCCACCCGCTGCACAGAGAGGGTCCCCTCCCCTCCCCCCTCTGCACCTCCCCCTGCGCTTCCCGCTTCTCCAAGGGCCAGAGGCCTGAGAGCTACCCCGTGTGTCCCGGCCTGGCCGCCTGGCCGCCTCCCCCGCCCCCTTCCCTCTCCTTCCAAGAAAATGCCATTTCGCAGAAAGCTCCGTTTTCACAGCTCAGGTTATTTTCCAGCATTTCCCAGCTCCGGCTTCTCGCAGGAATGTCTGACTTCATCGCCGCCAGGGCCGCGCCAGCGCTCCGCCCCCATGACTCACACAGCCCCCTTGTCCCAGCCCCGCTCCGCTCCACCCGCCCCCGGAACTCAGGACACAGCTGGGCCGCGGCCCCTCAAGACGTCTCTTCTGGTTCCCACTTCTGCACGTTGGGACCACCTGGGGGGGTGCTGACCGACCCCAGGTCGCACTGGGAGCAGTGAACTCGGGGGGCAGGGGTGGGAGCCGGGCGGCAGCAGGGTCACCCCCCCCCGCGGGTCTCAGGAGCAGCAACTGGGGACCCACTCAGGTGGCCCAGCCGCGGGCAGGCCCGTCTCAGCGCCACGGGGTACGGCCTCCCCGTTGGGACGCCCGACGTGTCTGCCAAGGTCGCCCCACTCGCCCGCCTGGGACACGGGGGGCAGGACGGCCTCAGCGAACAGTGAACAGAGACTCGTCCTGGTTCCCGGCCCAAACCCACGGCCAGTCTTGTGCCCCACGTGCCCTGCACCCCAGGCGGCAAACCAGGGCTGGCTGGGGGCCGCCTCCCAGCCCGGGCCTCGCCAGATCCCCCCAAAACCTCACCTTCTTCCTCCCGGGAACCCCCACACGTCCCCCGCCCACCAGGGCACCAGCCGCAGGTGCCCAGCCTCGTCCACAGCAGACCCTGGCCCTGGCACAGCCGCTGGGCAGGACACTTGACCCCCTTTCTGGGGGAGGAGCCGCCTGGCCCCACGTGGACCCCACGTGACCCCTGATTCTGGTTCCCGGAGGACGAAGAACCAGCCGCAGCCGTGGGGCTGGGGGGGCACGCGAACTGCCCCCTCCCAAACTTTATTAGGTGCAAGGATGAAATTTCTTACATTCATTTTCTTTCCTTTAGGTCTTACTCTGTTTTTAAGGTTCACGAACATTCACGCTAGCAGCAGAGGTGTAGTTTGTGGGAAGAGAAGGTTGCCCACGGGCGCCAGCCGGGGCTGCTGGGCCCCACGCCCGCCTTTCCCTGGGCATTTCTGAGGTTCGGGAAGTGGAGGTGCCTGGGGGTGCCCACAGGTCGGAAAGCAAACGCAACAACACGTTTTCCCCAGGTCCCTCTTCCAAGGGCCACAGCCTGGGCTGGGGGGCACCGCGGCCGCCCAGGAAGGCCGATCAGGGCCGCGTGCCTCTCAAGAGGACACAGGCATCAGCTCGGATCCCAGGTGCTTGTGCTTCTCGGGGCCATTTACCTGGAACCCCCCCTTGCCCCCCACCAGCGGTGACCCCGGCCGCACGGGAGGGCAGAGCAGCGCCACGCCGGCCGGGCCTGAGCTCCTCCGGGGAAGGTGCTCGGAGCGCTGACCAGGGTTCACTCCTGAGCCCACAGGCCCCACCTGCTCCCGCGTGGAGCTGACGCTCCCCACAGGCTGGTGGTCAGCGCACGGCGCCCACGGCCACGCGCCCCCGGGCGGCAGTGCTGGTGCCCATGGGCGCAGCCAACCCGTCTGTCAGACCCGCCCCTGAGTTCATCTGAGCTCCTCACAGCTTGCGAGTTCCTGCGGAAGGACTCAATAAATTACACCCGTGACACACGCACACGCACGCACACTCCCCGGGATGCTGGCTGCAGCCTCCAGAAGGCACCTCCCCAGACCCGGGGCTGCCGCACCGGCCTCAGGACCAGCACAGCAGAGCGGCACCCCGGCCGCACACAGGACGCCGTCGGGTGGCAGCGCAGACACACCCGCCGCCAGCTGCTCGGTCCCGAGACTCTGCCCTGAAAACGTGCCCCTCGCCCCAGAGAAAAGGGGGCTTCCGGGCCTGCGGCACCTGCTCCTCTTCCGGACGCCCGTCCAGCCCCCGTGTCGGCCCTGTGAGGTGCGGTGAGCAGGCAAGGCTGCGACTGGCGTCTTCTTCACGGGATGAGCAGGCTGTGGATGCGCTGGGAACGGGCAGGTCCCGTCAAAGCCGTGCAAAGGAGGGGCGAGGGGGGAGCGTCTGCAAGGCTCAGTGCACACAGGAGGGAGCCCCCCGTACCACTCACGCTGCGTGTGCCCGAGGGGTCCCTGCCCGGGAGCCCTGCCACAGCCCAGGGAGCCCGCGCGGCTCTCAGCCAGGACGCCAGGTAGGAGGGTGCCACGTGGACCCCACGACCCGAGCTGGAGAGGGGCCCGTCTGGGTCATGAGTCACAGCTTCCCGGGAGCAGAGCAGCAGGGTCCTGTCCCCTCACAGGTCAAACCGACCCCCAGAAAGCCTCTCACCAGCCTGGCAGACGCACCCACCTCGCACAGGGCTGAGCCCCCCAAGAAAACCCTGCAGCTGCCAGGGTCCTCCGTCCCCCCAGGAAGGAGACCTGGGGTGTGGGGGGGATGGGACAGTCGGGGGGGGGTCTGCATGGAGGGGCAGGAAGCCGGGAAGACACGGGGCTCTGCTTCCAAGCACAGCAGAGAAGGTGGCGGCAATGATTTCGTCTGTGTCCTCCTCCAACCCGGAAGGACAAAAGAACTGATCTCTGCACTTTTCCCTGGAGAAACGGAGTCGCTGCCGCAGCAGGAGCCCCCGCCACGGCCCCTGGGAACCAGGCTGGCCTGTCCGCACAGCCAGTCCCGGGAATGAAAACAAGGTTGTCACAAGACAAAGCTGCTTCCCACGTGCCACGTGCCACCGCCCAGCGTGAGGCCGCAGCGAGCAGGCGGCTGGCCGGGGGCTCGCACAGGAGGGCAGGGTTGTGCGGAGGCCCCGTGGTCCCCACGGGCAGAGAAGGCCCTGAGGGGGTGCTGGTGTCCTCGAAGGAACGGCGCCAGGCTCTGCCCTCGACAGCAACCGCGTCCGGCGCCGTGACGACATGTGAGCTCACGGGACCACCATGGCCCCGTGACTTCCAGCCCCTTCTCCCAGACTCGCCCCCTACCCAGCCCCGCCCGCGGGCGCCTGCGGGGGCTGCCCTCTTCCCCAGCACCCCACGAGGCTGACTGTGGGGAGGCCTCTAGCTACTCTGGCTCTGAAACGTTTCCCGCACGTGCGGTGCGCACAGTGGGTCTGCACGGCCCGGGGACAGGTCCACGTGCTCCTGTGGCTGGTGGCACCCGCCGAGGGGCAGCGCAGGCAGGTGTGACCTGAGGAGGTGACTGAACACACAGAGGGGACAGGATGCGGTAGGACACCGAGACATCTACTTGAGGCCGCGCTGGGGGGAAGGGCTGCCCGGCCGTGTCCACACCCAGGCCTTCCCCTGGGCAGGCAGGTGGCAGGGAGACAGGTCCCTGCTGTCCTCTGTCCCCAAACCCGATCGCGGGCAGCTCCGGGCTGATGTCCCCAGGGAGGCGGGAGGCAGCATGGGTCCTCCGTCCCGTCTGTGGGGTCCTGTTCCGTCCTGCGAGGCCGGGGGCTACTGCAGCGACTCAGGGATGGTGCTGACCATGTGGGTGGGCTCCGTGGCCACCGGGGGGGCCCCGAAGAAGGCGCTGGTCTGGTTCCGCTGCTGCTCCCGCAGGTGGGGCGGCACCGCCGTGCTCTTGATGTGCAGGGTCCTGGTGTCCATCACCTGACAGTCGATCTGCATCATCACCTCGTGGTCCTGCCCGTCGATCACGTTCTCTGCGGAGGAGGGGGGGCTGTCAGCCAGTGGGGGACCCCACCATCCGCTCAGGCCCCAGGGAGACACAGGAGTGTGGGCGGCCTGAGTGCCAGCGGGGCTGGTGCCCACGGGGCCTGACTGGACCTCAGTTCTCGCCCCCAAACAGCCCCCAGCTCGCGGTGGGGTCTGCACGGCCCGGGGCGCCCCAGGCTGGGGTGGAGGCAGAGCCACGCAGGGCAGGGATGAGCCTGGCGTGTAAAGCCGTCAGGGACAACCCCCCCCCCTCACGCCCAAGGGGTCGAAAGCCCCCGTTTTAGGGGGAGGCCCGCTGCTTCTTCGTGGGCAGTCCTGGGCGACCACTTCCCGGTGGAGCCGGGCTGGCACCGGCCAGTTACGGGCTGTACCTCCCTCAAGGCCAGCTGGACACTGGGCGACGCAGGGAAGATGTGTCAACGTGGCTCCTCAGCCTGCGTTTCCACCGCCGAGGCCAGGATGGGGGGGCGTGGGGGCAGCGCCTGCCAAGGCCGTGGCCTGCGCCGCCTTTCAGGGAGAGGAGAGCGGGCCAACCAGGTTTTACACATTAAGCCTCTGGCTCCCCCGGACAAGAACCGGATTTCGAAGTCCTCCCCTCCACTGTCTCACGTCGCTGGCATCCCACGTGCCCAGCAGCATAAATCAGGGGGAGAGAACCAGCCTCACGTTAGATCTTCCGACTGCGTTTGGGGACAGGCGGCGGCGGAGCCTGTTGCTCAGGAGGCCGGTCCCCAGCGCCGGGGAGGGTCCCCCGCAGGGGCCCGGGAAGGGCTGCCGTTGCAGGGCGGCCCACCAGCTCAGGGGGCCCCAGACCCCAAGGAAGAAGCGTTGGACCCAGCCACCCGCACGCTGTGTCCCAAGCAGATGTTCTATTTTAAGGCCAAAACAAGACATCATTCCTCCCCCCCTGCTGCCTGGCTATCTGCTCCCCTTTTAGAACAGGCTCTGCTGAGGGTGACGCTCCCCTTCCAAGTCCCTACACTTCTCCCACCGCGGCCGGAGCCAGGCCCCGCCCGCCTCGCTGGCAGCGGCAGAGCGTGTTCACGGACAGGCCTGCTCTCCGCAGCCTGCGCACGGCCCGAGCACCAGGGTCCAGCCCCACGCCCTCGCCGTGGCCACCAGCCCTGGTCGCGAGTCAGCCCTGGGCGCCGGCCACCAACCCGCGGACGGGCACCAGGACCCGGGCTGCAGGGGCCCCTGCCTGGCGCTCAGACCTGAGCGGGTCCCACCGCACGGTGCTCCGGGCCACTTCCTGTGGAAGCCGCGTGTGTACACGTGTGCACGCACACAATAGACACAGACCCTCGGTGATGGAGAGCACACGCGTGAGCACCTGCTGCACACGCTGCAGGTTTCCGGCTCCCCTGGGCTCACGCGGGACCCCGGGCAGCAGCAGCAAGGCCGCGCCTGCATCCGCCTGCAGAGCCCGTCCCAGCCCCGGACCTGTGACGCTGCCGGTCGCCCGGGTCCCTCCGACTGGGGAGCCGCACTGTGGCCGGGCGCCTGGAGGGAAACTCCGAAGCCCGGGAGGCCCAGCCACGGCCCCAATAGCCCCCGTGCACAGACCCGGGTGTGTGCACCCTCCACACCCTGGGACCCTGGGAGGACACCGGGCCAGTCTGCACCTTAGAAAATGCCGCCTGTAACTGTTTTAAAAGACCCTGCCTTCCCCAGGACTCTTCAAAAAGAAAGACTAACGCAAGACGGGCCTGCGGCCACCTGTCCCTGGTGCATGGCCAGCCCACCCAGTTGAGGACCCCCGGCAAGGCGCCTGTGCCCGCAGGGGCTCACCCCGCACCCCGTGCGGCAGGCTCCCCATCACCTTCCCAGAGCCGGGAAGAGGCCGGGTTCTCAGGTGGAGCAGCCCCAGCACGAGACACGACCAGGTCCCAGGGGCCAGCGCGCTGAGACCGTCCTCCAGCAGCACCTGCGCCAGCGGCCGCCCGGCCCGCCTGCGACCCCGCGACCCCCTCACACGCCCCGGCTGCCGCCACGTCCACCACGGAACCAACGGGATCAGCCACAGGGGACACGGAACGTCCCCCCACCCGCCCCTCCTGACACGCGTGGAGGGTGTCGCGTCTCAGGCTCAGGTGAAGCTGCGGGGAAGCGCCTGGTCAACCCCTTCATCGCAGACGCGGCCCGTGGGGCTCGACTCCGTGGGAACTGTGATGGCAACAGCCCCAGGAGCCTCCCCCAGGACCCGGCCAAGGACAGCACGGCAGACGCCCCAGGGCCTCCGCGACGGGCGGCCGCACGGTGGGAAAATCCGCGGTTTAACCAGCTCAGCACGGGAGGTGGGGTCCCGTTCTTGGGGTTCAGGGGGTTGACTTTCCTCAAACACTCGGCTCACCACGTACTCCCCTTACCAAACACACAACGACTCAAGGACGGACGGTCGCCGCCCGCGGAGGTGGGGGGCCGGGGGAGACGTCCTGCCCCCAGAGGACGGGACAGGAAGCCAGCGTCCTGCCCACAGGCCACACGTGGGCGTCAGGGCGCCATCTTCCTGGACACGCCCCGCCCCAGGGACCTCGGCTCGGCCGCCTCCGGCAGAGGCCACATTCCCAGGCCCTCAGGCGCTTCGGAGGGGATCAGCACCCCAGCCCCCCGCCGGCGCCCGTCCAAAACCTCAGGGCAACGGGCCGCTCCCTCCTCCGGCAGCACAGGGGCCGCCTCCCTGCTCCCCGGGCCGCTGGGCTCCTTCCTCTCGCCCCTGCGCGTCCAAATCGCAGGGTGTGGCCTCAGTGCCTCACTGTCTCCCCGGCCTGGCCCCTCCGCCCGAGGTCAGAAGCTCAGGACCTGCAGCCCGTCCTGTTCCCTCAGGAAGGGAGTCAAGGATCCATCGTGCCCAGGGGTGGGGGGTCCCCAGAATCGCAGGCACCCACGTTCCAGAGGGTGACACACACTGGCTCCTGGGGTCTCCGCCGACCGCTGACCCTTCTCCACACCCTCTGGTCACCAGTCCACACCCGCGTCTCCCTGAGCCCAGGGGCGGCCGCCCCGGCCACTTCGCGGAACCCACGTGGGAACCTCCACCTAGCACAGGCCGGGCAGAGGCACGGGGGACGGGCGGGGGGCTCCAGGCGAGGGCGTGGGGACTGAGGTGAGGACGCCTGCAGGCGTCCCGGGTGCTGCCCGCCCTCCGCTGTGGCCCTGCAGCCGGGCCCGGCCCCCCCGGCGCCAAGTTCCCAACACGAACGCGGGCCCACGCGCCTCCCTGGCGGCCCAGCGTCACCGTTCAGGCTCACTGCTGCGTCTGCCGTGACGCGTGGTGGGGCCCGGGGTGTCTTCCTGGGAGGAAATGCTTCCTTTCCGGTGACGAGCGCGTCTCTCCTCCTTTTCCCCGTGGGAAGGGCGGCGTGGGAACTTCGCCGCTGCCCCCAGAGGGAAGCCGCCTCGCGGGTGCCGCGTTCCTTTTGCATTAGCCACCTGGTCGTGCCGAGAAGAGACTCCGTCGACTCGACTGTGCGGATGGGGCTGTGCCACGTGGCAACGGGTGAACACGACGACAACAGTCGTAACTCGTTAGAAAAGCAGGTTCCCACCGGCCTTGAGACGCTCGCGGGCGGCAGGACCTCCTGGGCGGCCGCCAGCTGGCTGCAGCCCCTCCGACGGGGCAGGCGTCCCGCTGCCCCACGTCCTCCCGACGGTCTTTCCGTGGGACCAACATGCAGAGGAAGCGTCGTCACCTCGTGCCCCTCGGGCCCACAGGGTGGAGTCGGTCGGCGTCCGTCCAGCCATCGGGACCAGGCGACAAGGGGCCTGCTGACCCCGCGGGGGCGCGAGCTCCACGCCGGAGCGACCGGCAAGCGTAGCTGCCCCGTGGCCGGTCCGGCTGAGTCACTTGGCGGGACGGGACGGAAACACGCGGCTTTACCACAGCGTCCGTGGAAACGGTTCCGACGTAGGAAACGCTGACTTGAGGGCAAAAACCTCCAGAACCGTTTCAAAAACAGCCCTTGTAACGCATCACCCGCGGCCCCGCCGGCCTCCAAGCCGTTTCCAGCCGTGTTAACGCTCGCCGGCGTCTTATTTCGCTTCCCCGTCTGCTGTGAAGACGCCCGGGGACGAGGAGACGGCGTCCTGGGGGGAAGTGGCCCCGTCACGGCCGGGGGTTCCTCTCACGCGCGGCCTCGTCGCTGTTGCACGCGGGAGGCACCCGCTCCTCAGGAGACGCGCTCGCGTGTTCGGGGTCACGGGCCAGAACGCCTGCAACTTCCTCCCCGATTACGACAACACACACGAGAGGGAACGGGTGGGGGACGATGAAGGAAACCTGGCAGAACCGCTGAAATCCAGGTAACGGGCTCCTCTTGCGAAGGTTCCGACGACTTGAAACACTTGGAACTAGAAACCGGGAACCAAGAAAGGCGACGGCCCCGCGACCTGCTGAGAGGCCCGGCCAGGGCAGGGGTGGCTGCGGCCCGTCCGCAAGGGGAGGGAGCCAGGGGGGAGGGGGGAGGGCGCAGGACGGGGGGAGGCAGCTGTGCGGGGGGCCCTGGGACGCTGCGTGTCCCCAGGCAGAGCTCACAGGTGAGCCAGCAGGGGCAGCGGCTCCCGAAAGCGGGAAGGACTTTGACCTGAGAGGAACCGGGACTCGGGGCCCCGGGACAGGGTGGCCTCAGCGGGCGGTGCTGATGCCGATGGTGACGCAGGGAGCCAGCAGTCCGTGCCTCCCCTCGGGGCGCAGCTGCACCCCTGGAGCCCCTTCCCCGACCAGGGACCGAAACCGCAGGCTTGGTGCCCGCATGACTCCCAGGGGCTCCGGACGGCCCTGGTGCGTCCGCAGCACAGCAGCACCGCGTGCTCATCCGCGTGGAGGCTCCGGGTGGGTGCAAGTGTCACCACGCGCGTCCGCCACCCCAGGGACCCCGACTCCCTCTCTCCCGGCCCTCACTTGGCATCTCACCCCAAGCGTCCAGGTGCCTGTTCCGCGGGGACCCTGGACGCTAACTTCTCCAACGTGACAAAACAAGACTTTTCTTTGAAACGCGCACTAGTTCAAGAAGTAACTGCAGCTCTGCTACGTTCGCAAGTAGCGTACAATTTAACAACAGTGTTTTGTGGAAACAGCGGGAAACGGGCGCGACAGGTGCGTGACCGCCCAGCGTCACAAACGTCCCCGCAGCCCAGGGACCTGCGCAAGCCGCCCTCACGGTTCACACCCCGAACCCCAACTCACCGTTGACGTTCACGGCCGGCAACACGATGGACATCTTGGGCCGCGCGGTCTTGTTGTGGGTGGTGGCTGGCAGCAGCAGGTGGTCCTGAGGGCCCCGAAGAAAATGGCTGTTACCCGCAGCAACGGCTCCCGTCCCTGAGCGGCGGGCGTCCAGGACGCCAACCTCCCGCAGGACCGCAGCCTGCCCGCCGTCTCCCGTGACGCCACCACGGGCACCGGGGCCCGGCCTTCCCAGCGACCGTGCAGAACGCTGGCCAGGCCAGGCCCTGGGGACGGGGACACCGAGGGACACCAGGGCGCTCAGAGCAGAGACTCTGCCACCAAACGTCCTGAGCTGGGTCTGTCTCCAGGCCTCAGAAACGGTGGCCCAACAAGATGCCAGGAGACAGTCCAGCGACCCACCCAACAGACGCTGTCAGACTGTTCTGAAGAAGAGAGACGTGTTCCCCAAGGAGTTATGACCCCAGACTACCCCACACGCAGCGGGACGGAAGTGGGGCCCTGCACGGCCCAGGGACGGGCCGCAGACCACAGGTTCCCTCAGCCCGTCCCCGCGGCCTGACGGTGCGCAGGGCTCGCGGAAGGGCGTCCAGTCGGCGGGAGGGTTTGGGGGCAGAGCAGCTGCAGGCAGTGCTGCGACCTCCAACCTCTGACCTCCAACCCGCCCCCGGGGAGCCCGAGCCCCTGAGGTTCCCAGTTCCACACGCACACCCATCGCAGTGAAACGGTGAAGACGAGAAAGAGAAGGAAGACGGGACAAGGTGTGAACTCCTGGGCGGATCTCCCAAGAGAGTCCCAGGGACGGCGGCGGGTGGGCCAGCTCCAGGGGGACGCGCCGCCTCTGCGGGGTCGGGGTGGGGCCGGGGGGAGGGGAGGCCTCGCCAGGGAGGGGCGCAGGGCGGTGCTCTGCGGCCGCGTGTGGCAGGGAGCCCGTCCCCAACGGCCTGGTCCCCAGCCCAGGCCTCGTCTTCACGGGCCGGACCTCGTTTCCCCATTTCCTTCCTCCCCGCCCGGAGCACAGCCGTGCACTCTCCCCACTTAGTCTGCGTGCTTGTGACACGCGGCTTCCGTGTGAGCTGACACAGATCTACCGCGTCCTTCACGCGCAAGAGGGGATGTCGTTGCTGGAGGAGCGAAGGGAGAGGCATCGGGGTCCAGGGACAGGCGTCCCCCAGCTGCTGCGCTCACAGCCCGGCCCCCCCGACAGCGACGTGTCATCGTCCCATGGGAGTCGCCCACCAGCCCGCGAGGACCCCAGGGCTGTCACCTCTCGCGGGTGGTGAAAACGCAGGACAGGACAGGGAGGAGGGGGCCAGGGAAGGGGCAGCTTCTGCGGAGCCCACGGTGCCCGTGGGGCGGGGGCCCTGCTGGTACGCGGGGGTCCTCGCCCACCCCCACCCCCACCCCCGCGCCCGGAGGGCCGGCTTTCTGGTTTCCGGCCGCACTTACCCTCCGGAACGACACCACGTAAAACGTGTCTCCCCGCCGGCGGATGGCGTCGAAGAAGTCCTGGTAGCCCCGGGGGGACGCGTAGTACACCTGCAGCTCGCTCCCCGTGTTCCTGTGAGCAGGCGTGTGTCCTTACACGGAAGTGTCACGTCCCACCCACGTCTGAAGGACAAGACTCAACCGCGAGACTAACGGCATCTGGCAGTTTGTCACAGTCACGTTGGAAACCCTGGGGGCAGGTCTGTGCGGTCCCACCCTCGGGAGCCCACCCTGTTCCTGAGTCAAGACCTGCACTGCTCTGGGCGCCAGGGCGCTGCTGGCACCTGGGGGCCGGGAGGCAGGTCCGCCCCGCCCGCCCCGCTGCCCGCGTGCTCTCCCCACGGCTGGGGGTGGAAGGAGCTGGGCCCGGGGCAGGGCGGCCCCCACGGCTGCCTCCTCCTCCCCCGTGGGTCCCAGGAAGCACCCCCGGAGCAGCTCCAGGGTCCGGGGTGAGACGGGCGGGCCGAAAGCACCCACAGGGCTTTCTCAACTGGCCTCGCTAAGAGGAGAGAAGACGGGCCAGGACGGACGCTACGTGAGCCAGGAGACACCCCTCCCCCGTCCCGTGGAGGACGGGACCCTGGCCACAGCGCCTCCAACGGCCACTGCGTGGCCTTGTTCTCCACGTCTGTCCCAAAACACGTGGGTGGTTCGCCCACAGCCACGCCCCTCACGGGGCCTCGGGTCAGGCGGAAGCTGCCCTAACACGGCCTGGCTCCTGCCTGGGGACCCCGGCCTGCAGCACCCCTGGGCCACGCACAGCACAAAACTGCCACCCAAAGCACGGAAATGCGAAGACCGTGGCTCCACGCACGACAGCTGGAGGGGAACCTGCACCGGGAAGGCCTGGGACACGCACACTGGCGACCCCAGAAGCACCTTGAGGACCGAGGTCGGGCGACAGGCACAGCCCGGCAGGCGCGAGGACCCCTTCCCGCGCACAGAACCCGCGTGAGGACCCGCCCCCAGGGCGGCAGCCGCCACTCACCTGAGGCCCGAGGACTCCGAGTGCTGGACGGCCAGCAGCTGCGAGGCCGGGCCGCGCGGCAGAGCCCCCTGCAAGACACGCGGGCGGGGCCGTGAGGCGACGGCCCCCAACGCCATCACCCGGCCGTCCCGCACGGGCGCTTCCCCGACGCCCATGCCCACACGCGTCCCTCACCAACAGCACACGCGGCGCCCACACGGGAGCCGGAACCCCACCGGCCGCAGGACGTTCCCCTCCTCCCCCCCTAAAGCCAGTAAAATCTTTAGAACGTTATTTCTTATAACCAGCATGGGGTTGGGGCTCAGCTTTTAGAAAACCTAACCTGGCCACCTCTCCCTTTGAACCTGTGACAAAGTAGGCCGGGCGGATGTCCCCCGTCACCTGCGTGTCCCTGGCGTGTCCCACGCCCCGTCCCACCGGCTGCTGCGCCGCAGAGCGTGGCGCCCACAGGGACCCCGAGCCCGAGGGCACTGCCCACGGAGAGGTGCCTCCCCCTCCAAGCTGCCCTGTTCCGACGCCCTCGTTCTGAAAGGCGCCGAGGACAAGGAAGATGGGCGGGATTATCCATCCACCCAGCACGCCACGCGGACCTGGAGCGAGGGCTCGGGAGGGGCAGGAACAGGCGCGGGCTGCGCGGCCCAGACCTTCGGGACGGGGCGACCCACAAGCCGGGTTCCAACAGAGCTACTGGGCGGCGGACGTACCTGGAGGGCCCGGGCTTCGTGCCCACGGTCTGCCGGGCCCCTCACCCTGGTCCTCTGCACCTCGTGCCTGTGCACCCAGCCCCGGAGCTCGTGGTTCAACCTGAAACACAGCCAGAACCAACCTCAGCCTCGCCCCACAGGTTCCAGCAGCGCCCGGGGCCTGGGGCTCAGTATTTTCTGGTTGGAGAAGGTGAAGACAAGGCTGTTTCCTGCAGCGCGTGCGCGGTCGGGGGCGGCCTCCTCCGTCACGAGCTCACCCTCAGGGACCCCGAGGTGCAGACCTGCCGGACGAGGCGCAGGGACAAAGGTCCCACCAGACAGCGTCTCGCAGCTCCGCCCTCGGCTGCGTCAGACCGGCAGTCAGGGTCCCGGACGAAACAGGTGTGTTGCCGCCTTTGAAATTCACCCTCTTTTGTGGGAAGGGACGGAGGGAACTCAAGTGCTCAAGGAGAAAACACTTTCCAGGCACCGTAACCCAACGGTTGCCCCTTTCCAACCAGAAACTTGAGACTCTGAGCTCCACTGACGTCCCTTGGCCTCCCGTCCTCCCTGGAGCTGCCCTGGGGCTGCGGGGACCGCGTCGGTCACCTGCAGTTACTCCTGAGGGCGAAGACCAGGAGCGGTCGTGGGGCTGGAGGACAGGGCCCCCCATCTCAGAAGAAGGGACGGAGGGGCAGGTGAGCAAAGGCGCCCGCGCGGGACACGTCTCTGACCCTCAGGGCCCCGGGAGGGTCACCCTGTACACAGAGTCCAACAGGCACCCTGTACCCCACGGTCGCAGCCCTGCGACACCCGAGCCCCTCGCCTGCACCCACCACGCCCCTGACCCGCGGCAGCCCCGCCCGAGCCCACACGCGCTGACCTGAGGGACTCCGTGGTGTTGATCGGGGGGCGGCAGGGCCGGGGCGGCAGGTACAGCAGCGGCTCCTCGCTCAACACCATCAGCGCTTTGTCCTCCGAGACGGCAGGGCTGTACCTGCAACGGGTGTGCACAGGCCTGTAGGGCGCGTCTCCCTGCGCCCGGCTCCTGCGCGCTGCTGCGGGACAGCCGAGCGAACACCGCGCAGTGGGGCGAACGTACAGGCTGCCGCACACGCCCCGGCCCCGGGCGGCGGCGCAGTGAGGTGACCGTCCTTTCCCGTCAGCCTGGACAGGCCACTATGGCGCCACTACAGCTCACGCCACCTCCACTGTCGGGTGACGGACGGAGGGAGGTCTTGCCTACAGCACGCGTGTCTGACCGTGACACGCAGAAGCGGGTACCTGCTAAGTGACGGGAAAACGCGGCGTCTCCGCAGACTGAGGACTGGAGTCGACTTCTGTACCTGAACCAGTTCCCACAACCCTCCTCAAAACCCGAAACGTAACACAAAACAAGCTCCGTGAACAACGAATCCAAGCGTCGCAGCAGGAACAAGTCAATCTCCCAGAACTCTGAAAACACGTTCACGTCAGAAGTTCCGTCCAGGCCTTGCTCAGCGCTGTGGCGACGAGAGCAGCCTGGACCGCCGGCCACGCCACCCTCCCCGGGGCCTCACGCGCATCTCGGCACCTCAACGGGCTGCTGCGTCCCCAGGACCCCGACCTCCTCCTTCACTGTCCCCCAGACCTGGGGCCCTGCGATGCGCCGGTCGGGGCGCAGAGCTGCCTGCGGGTCGCGTCCCCCTCTGACAGCTACTCGGGGTGCTGGAAGGACCCGACCGGCAGCTGAGCTGGACGACCAGCGCCTGTGCCTCCTGGGAGCCCTGGGTCGAGTGTCTGATCCCTACGTCGCGTAGGCTGAGGGACACACTCCATCTGGTACACCCCAACGCGGTTAAATGCGGATGCAACCTCACGTGGACCACGGAGCTTGGAATCTGCACAAACCACTTTGAAAACTGAGCTCGGATGGAACCGCAGCAGCACACAGGGTCAGCTGTTGCCACGTGTCAGGAGACGCCACGTTGCCCATCACGCTCCACGCAGCAGCGCGACTGCCACGCAAGGCCTCGGACCCCCACACACGGCGCAGGGCTGCGGATGGGACGGTGCCTGTCGCCACGGCCCAGCCCTCAGGGACGCTCGCACCGACCCTGCACCACGACGGCCCCCGACCTCCCTCCCCGTGAGCTAAGGGCTGCATGCGTGGGCTCTGACGAAAACTCAGGAACATGGGGAAAGTTTAGCAACCGGGCACAGCACTGAAACACCCACGGACTCCCCCAGCGGCTGGCTAGCTTCCCACTGGCACGATGCAGGAACTCCACCTGCACCACGTGTGTCCCGACAGGCAACGGGAAAGCAACCAGGACCACGCCCCACCGCGCGCGGGGAGGGAGACGTGGCAGCGACCCCAGGCAGCCAGATGACGGCAGGCAGGTCCCCTGCGTCCCGCCGCCCCGGAGCAGGAGACAGAGCACGGACACCAGGTGCTGGCCACGCACACGCACACGGCACCC
The DNA here is from genome assembly GCA_004026585.1 of Noctilio leporinus. Lineage (NCBI taxonomy): Eukaryota > Metazoa > Chordata > Mammalia > Chiroptera > Noctilionidae > Noctilio > Noctilio leporinus. The sequence continues at coordinate 38,557 of PVIW01009395.1, forward strand.
ACACGCCTGCAGACCTGGAGCACCGCGTGGCCTACACCTCGTGTGTGTCTCCAGGCGCCTACCAAGGCGGAACCGCCGGGATTCCAAGGGACGTGGCTCCAAGCATCCCCCCTGGAGGAGGACGCGGAGGTCACGGCGCGGGCGGCGCTGCAGGGCTCACCTGTAGCTGTCCTTCCGGACGACGCCGTCAGGGGCGCCTGGCTCCTCCTTGGCAGAAAATCCGAGGAGATGCCTCCTCGGGTGGGCAGGGCTCACGCTGGGCGCCATTCCCCGGGAATCCTGCTCCAGGAGGCTGAAGGTGCAGAAACGCAGGACAGGACGTGAGACAGCTGCCCGCTCTCCTGCCAGCGGAGCCCGGAGCCACCAGGCACTGGCGAGGGCCCCGCGCAGCCAGGCACAGCCCCACCCACCCCCCGCAGCCCCCCGCAGCCCCCCGCTCCCCGCCCCCCGCAGCGTGGTGCGCGCCGAAGCCCGTGCACGAGGTGCTCTCTCCGCGCAGAACCTCGTCCACCTAAACGCCACCAGGGCTGGTCGAGTGGCAGCGGGACGGCCCAGGCGCAGACAGGACGCGCCGCACGGACGCGGCCACACCAGGCTCCAGGCAGCCGGCTCCCCTCACGACCCAACTACGGCCCGAGCCGTGTTTGAAAGGTCAGTGTGGAGAAACTTCACAAAGAACCTCTGGAGCGTTTTCCACTCAGGTTCACGGTCGCTACGGCCGTTTTCCTGCCTGTGCTGGGCAAACACTAGCGCGTCAAGCCACAGGCAAGAGGACGCTGCCACCTGCCCGGACAGCCGACGGCTTCTCCCCGGGAGCCCCCCTGGCGGTGCCCACGCGCCTCCCCGTCCTCAGTCCCCCTGGGGGCTTCCCGCCCCCGCTCGCGGCCACACCCGACTCCGCGGGCTTCCCGACAAGGCGGGAGGGGAGACTCGTCCTGGCTGAGGCGAGAAGGCCGTTTCCAGTGATCGTTTTTAGGGACCTGGGCTCGGTTTCAGCTTCTCCAACGAGGGAACAATTCCTAAGCGCAGCCCCCGCCCCCGAGGCACCAGGGGTCGCAGGCCCGGGAGGCGAGTGGCTGCCTCTCCAGGCCGCTGGCCCTGCTGCGCCACCAACACCGACCAGGCTCACGGGTCCGACACCTTAACCCTTTAGAGGCCGGTTCGCCTTTCCCCGTGGGACCCGATTCGGCTCCCCTGAGCTGGCTGTGCCGCACGGCAGGGACGCTGACAAGGAGCCCCTCCTCCGGGCAGAGGCGGTTGCCCTTCGCCCCAGGCGCCTCTGGAGACGCTGCCGAAGGCGCCGCAGCGGCCACCGCGGGGTCCGTGCTCCCCCGTTGGAGCCGCACCAGCAAAGAACAAAAGTTCGATTCTCCCTCGAACATCTGAAACAACACGGTAACGCGATCTGCCCCGAGCTCAGCTTCCCAGGAAGACGACTCTGGAAACCGCTGACTCCACCCCCGCGTTTGCGGGACCCGAGACAGTTCCGGCAGCGCTGGGCCCGTCCGTGAAGCCGCTCGCACCGCCCGCCCTCCAGCCGCGTCCTGCCCACCGGCCACGGCCGCCGGGGTGGAAGGCGGCTGACCCGCACCTTCGAGAGGTGCCGCCCGGGTCAGCGCGAGTTCCCACGGCCCTGGCGGCCCCCGGCCCCCACGCCGCCCAGCCCCTCAGCCGGGCCTCCCACACGCACGAGACACACCACATGCGCCACTTTCCCGGGAAGCGTCAGGCCACCCTGCCCGCACCTTCCACGCGCACGGCGGGCCTTTCGCACACTCCCAGCAGGCGACGGGTCGCTGCCACTCCACCCAGCAACTGAGGGGCACGCGGGGCCCCCGACGCCCGGAGCCCGTAAACACACCCCCCTCCCACCCGTCCCTGCTGCCCGGACCCATCCTCACACCAGGCCGCAGCCTCCTGCACCCACCCCTCCTCCCAGGCAGCACGCGTCTCCGGAGGTGCGGCCCCAGGGCCCGGGTGCGGGGTCCGTGCTGAGCAACCAGGCGAGGGGGCTTCAGGGGCTGCGCCTGCCGGTGCCGCAGACGGTGCCAGCGAACCACAGCCGCTGGGCTGCGCACGGACACGCAGCTCCCCATCCCTCTGCTACCCTGAGGGGTCGGACTGGGGTGGCCGAGGGGCTGCTGACCTGGGGGCTGGGACGGGGCCAGCCCGGCGCCCTCCCCGTCGCTGACACTGCAGCACACGACCCGGGAGGGGCAGCAACACTGTCACCAGGACCTGCCCAGGACGCGTGTCACAGGTGCAGGGGGAGCTAGGTGTGGACTCGGGCTGCGTTCGAGGCCTGGATTGCAGTCATTTTCCTGCGTCACCGGCCATCTGTTTGGCACCTGACCCTTCCCTCGGCGGAACCCCTCACGTCGTAGGACGTGGTGCAGCCGGTCCCCCCCGCCCCTGTCCCCGGCTGGCTCAGGACACTCACCTGAAGGGCCCGCAGTTGAGCAGCAGGAGCGTCAACACCACCATCACGCAGACGGCTCTGCGCTTCCCGCCGGGCACTTTCAGCTGCTGGTTCTAGGGACCCGAGGAACAGCCGGCCGTCAGCCTCACGCAAACCTGTCTCCACCCCTGGTGGCAACGCCAGAGCAGGAGGGCAAACGCGAAGGGAGCCGGGGCAGCCTCCCCACTCCCTCTGCTCACAGCCCACACGCTGCCGTCCCGAGAGGCCCCTGCAGCCCGTCCGGACCCCCGGCCGCTGGGGTCCGACACACAAGGCGCAGGGCTGGGCCCACTCAAGAAGGCCGCGGCTGCGTGGGTCCAGGACAGCCCCAGGCTGGAAGCAGGGGCAGGGGCAGAGCGGAGGGTCTCGCCCGGGCGCAGCTGGGAGGAGAGATGCTCCCACCGATTTCCTCTGTACGAGGGGCGCCTGGGTGGGCCGCGGGCCATGGGGAAGCCGGAGCAGCAAAGGGCCAGTGGAGGCAGGTCAGGGGCTCAGGAGCCCTCGCCCCAGCCGCACCCCCCGCTGCCACTTCCCACGACGCCGGCCGCAGCGTAACCTCCGGCGGCAGCTCACCTCCAGCACCACCTGGTCCAGCTGCCGCTTCAGGGAGCCGTTCTCCTTCCTCAGCTTCTCGTTCTCCGACAGCGCGGCCTTGAGCCGGGCCTCCAGCCCCAGCATGTACTCCTTCTTCTTCTTGCGCGACTGGCAGGCCGACTCGCGGTTCTTGATCATCCGCTGCTGCCGCCTGAGCACCGCCACCTGCGGAGCGACCACGGTCAGCACGGCCGCCAGCCTCGCCCCCACGACGCGCTCCCCCTCCCGGGGCCCTCCATCCGCTGCCCAAACACGGCACTGGTGGTTCCCAACAGGTGTTGAAAACGTTACTCAGCCCTGGCTGGTGGCTCCGTGGATAAGGCGCCACCTGCGAACCCACAGGTCGCTGGTTTGATTCCCAGCCAGGGCACATGACCAGGTTGCACCAGGTCTCCAGCCAGGTCCGTAGCTGGAGGCAGGTGAAAGGCAACCACACATGGATGATTCTCTCCCTCGCTGCTTCTCCCCCTCTCTAATAAAGTTGTTTTTCAAAAAGTTTTTAAATAAAAATCTTTAATAATCAAGTAAATGATAAAAACAACATGGCTCCAACCCCACACATTTTCTAGAAACACGGAGCAACACCAAAGCCAACCAAGTGACCTCGACACCAAAGACTGTCACCAAAACCCAAAGGAAAAGAAACATTATTACACACGGTATCAGAAAGGGCGCTTTCCCATCCTCGTTCTTCCCTTAGCAGCAGCGCAGAAGGCTGGCTTGCGTGCCGCCCCCGTAAAACATCCCTGCTAGTAACTATCCTGCTCTCCAAGAGGCTGTGCACACGCACAGCTGGGACCGCCATGCGCTGCAGGTCTCCCCGGACACGTGAGGAACACAGGCCCGCCCTCCACCCCGGCCAGGCTGCAGGGTGGAGACAGGTGACATCTCCGCTGGACAACGAGGAGGCTGGGCTCCTGCCTCCCGGAAAAGCTGTGGACGCCTGGGGCTCGGCAGGAGCAGGGCACCCGCGCTTCCAGGACTGAACCCCACGGCACGGCTGCATCTCCAGGGGAAGGGAGGGAGGGAGGGAGCCCCGCACACACGTCCGATGCCGCGGGCACCCGCTGAGAGGACTCGGCAGCCAGGGCAGGTCACTGAGGGCAGCACCAGGAGGAGGTGGCCGGCGCGAAGGGGTCTGGGCCTCAGGTGGAGGAGACCACCCGAGCCTCCTGCCGGTGCAGCTGCGGCCCCGAACCTGCGACCCGCTTTCACACTTTCTTCTCCTTGGTCTCCTCTCACGGTTTCCACGAGGGCCCCGTCCCACTGGGGCCCCCACGGAAGGTGCACAACTCCACCCCCTTGTTTCCTGGTCGTTTGTCCCCGTAGCCAAGACCATGTGGCCTCCGGACGGCAGGCCAGCGCCCTAACATCTGGTGACCTTCGTGGGGTTCTGGGGGGCGGAGGGGCGGGTGCAGGGCAGGTGGACACAGGCTCATCAGCGAGTCCGGGTCCTCCGGGGGCCACGGGAGCGGCTCCGGCAAGGGTGCCGGTGCTCAGAGTGGGCGGAGCTTCCCCGCCAGCACACGCCCCCTTTCCCACCAGGACCAGAGCCCAGCACAGACCGTGTGGGGTAAGGTTTCAAAGCCTTCAACAGAACAGATGTACCAGCAGAGGCAGGAAGAGAGAGATTATCATCTGCACCACGTGGCGGTCAGGCAGCTGCAGGGGAGGGAAGGCTCTCCAGGCCTCTGGGGGCCTGCGGTGGGCGGTGGGCGGTGGGCGGTGGCCCCCGGGAGCAGCGGGGATGGGGCCGGGGGGTGTGGCGGCACAAAGCCTCCCGCGGACACTCCTCCTCCTCCTCCTCCTCCTCCTCCTCCTCCTCCTCCTCCCTTTCCTTCCTTTTTCCTGCTGCACTCCAACTTTTCCCCACAACATGAAATTTTATTTCCACTGTCCATTTTGCCTCAGGAACGCACACAAACCCGTGGGCCCTCGTGGGGCAGGACTGGGTTCTGAAGGACACAGCACCGGGGAGGGGGGCCGGCCCAGCACCACAGCCCGACTGTCCACACGGGTCACAGCCGTCGGCGCTGGGCCTGGAGCAGGCGAGCTGACAGGTCAGGCTGACGCTTCTGCCCTTGAAATAAACATTCAGGGCAAACTCTGCCCGAAAACCCACCCTGAAGAGTCTGGGGAGCCCCCCGCCGGCCCCGGCCAAGGGAAACCCGCCTCCGTGCAGGCCAGGGAGAACGTCCTAGGGGTCAGGGAGAATGTCCTAGGGGTCAGGGAGAACGTCCCAGGGGTCAGGGAGAACGTCCCAGGGGCCTGTGCCGCACACCGGACAGGAGGCCGGGACGATGCCGGCAGCGCTCAACCCTGAAGGGAGGATGCCGGTCACTGACTGCTGCTAAGACGACAATCCTGCCGGTTCTGCCCTTTCTCCTCGGCCACAGCCCAGCTTCTCCACAGCCCCCAACCCCCGGCGCACACGCGGTCCTCACACCAAGCGCCTGCACAGACTCGGGGCAGAAGGCCAAGGACCAGGCTGCTGACATTTTCCGAGGACGCAGCGGGCAACCGTCCACGGGGCCGCCCGCGGCACGACGCTCCTTGTTCAGACAGTCCACACGAGGGCCGGACCACAGTCCCGGGGGGAGGCAGGGGTCCCCGCCCCCACACCTGCCCCAGGAGGGCCCGTCCTGCGCACACCAACCGCCCTTCCCAGGACGACCCCAGTGCAGCCCTCGTCCCGGCGTCCCGCGTCCTGCCACCCACCCGCTCCTCCGCGGGCCACGGCCTGCGCAGCCCCCGCCCCGGCTGGGCTCCCCGGGACAGAGCAGACGCCGCCTGGCCCCGTCAAGTGCAGGACAACACGTGTGACCTCCTTCAACGTCAGCTTTCAAAGCTCCCGTTACTCATCGCTGTTTTTCATGCTAAAATGTTTCGTAACAAGTAGTTCGAATGTCCTAACAGCATGAAAACATGCCTCTGACCATGTTGCTGTCCTACTGGGGGTAGCACTCCGGGGAAACATTCCAGCTCATCATCAAAAGGACATTTTAAAGCATCGCAACCCCACGCAGTCTCTGCGTCCCCTGAGACAGGTGGCAGCAACATCGCCCACCCGCGAGGCCCACCTCCACTCGGGGGAAACTGGGGTTTGCTTTCGCCACCACAGCCGAAGGGAACCCACGGTGAGCGGCCGTGCGACTTTAACTCTCAGCAACTTCGGGGCCGCGGTGGTCCACGCTGTCTCGCGGGAGCGGGAGGCGCTGCACTCGCTTTCTCGGAAGCGAGAAGTAGCTGCAGGCGCTGTGACGGCCTTGAGGGAGTGGCAGCTCTCGGTCAACATCGCGTGATTCATGAGCTATAAAAACGCCCTCAACGTGCTGGGACACTTGAAGGTTTGCGGATGGGCAACTACCAACTACCCCACCACCAAGGGGCAGCAAGCCATCCCCACGAGGGCCAGCCCGCCGCAGGGAGGGGCGCACTGGAACCCTGGCTGCAGAGGGGCAAGCTGCCAAGGACGGTCCATCGGGGTACGGACGGGCGGTGCCCGTGCTCGGGGGCCGGGCCAGTTGCTCAGGGGCCGAGGACGCGGGAGGCGGGCACGCGATTGCTACGGCTGCAGACGGGGCCAGACCTTTCCTCAGACGCTCACCCCGAGCCCCCCCGCTCCCCACCAGCGCACCCAGGACAGGGACAGGAGGGCAGAAGGGTGCTGGCGCTCAGTTTCAACCAGGACAACAAAGCCCGGGTGTCAGAACTTACGTCTGGCCCCACGCCTCTCCCGGCACTCGGCAGGACAGGGTTTGCCACAGGGAGTTTTCCCGTCGCTGGGCTACTGGCCACAGGGGCCGGCACCACGCTGACCACATGATTAGGGAACTGCGTGGCTCCCCTGGCCACAGCCAGGACGGGCTGGGCAGGGGGCAGGGCCCGGGGCGCCGGCAGCTGAACCACGGCAGGCTGAGACAGCACGACGGCCGGACCTGCGGAGAGAGAAGACGGGATCAGGGCGCCGCGCTGTGCCCTGGCGGGGGCCCCTGCAAGGCCTGGTGACCACGGCCGCGGAGCCGCCTCCCAATGCGAAGGCCCTGCCTTGCCCGGCAGCTAAAGTGTCACGTGAACTTGTAACTTGTTCTCAAGGGAAAAGCATTTACCATCATGTACACGAGCCAGGTAACCTCAGCTCTGTACTGCAAAGGATCCAAGAAAACGGAATTTCCTGTTAAGAACATCTGTCTCAGCTTTAAAAAAAATCACTTCTATAAAATCAAAGTATAGCTTCAGATGGCCTCAAAAAGCCTGGTGAGGCTCAGCGGATTGGGGGCTGGTCTGTGAACCCACGGGTGGCTGGTTCAGTCCCCAGTCGGGCACAGGCCTGGGGTGGGGACCAGGACCCCAGTTGGGGGCACGAGATGGTGTTTCTCTCTCTCCCCCTCCCAACCCCTCTCTCTAAAAATAAAATCTTAAAAAAAGAAAAAAAGTAAAAGAATTTAATAGCATTTCATTGCACACAAATTAGTTAATAAGATCTAGGAATTTCCGGTTTGTAATATGTGAAATTTCCCTGGGCATGACTGATCCCTGAACATGTTTATCTTCTCATTTTCCCCTTAGAATCACTTCTTTTATGAAGTAGAAACACGAAGTGAGGAAGTGACTCAGAGGCTGATACAAACACACTTGGGCAAACACGCACGTACAAACAATAACTCGCGTAAGGAGCACGTGACCCGGTGCTGGTCTCCCAGCAACGCACTGAAAACTCAGTCGATGCGGCCCATCGGGGGGGTCTCGTGCTGACCCCAACTCACCAGCCCAACTCGGGGGCTGTTCACGTCCCGAACACCACGCGGCCGTGCCGGGGACGGGCCCTGGCCGTCCCTTCAGGCCGAGAAACAGGTGACAAGAGGCTGCTAAGGACTCAGTCACGCTTTTAAACGCATCTGCAGCCCCAGCAGCCCCAGACTTGGAAACCAGCAGCAGGGGCTCACGGAACACGGCATGGCTGCGTGTCCAGTACACACTAGCACGCGCGGGCCTGGACACTCGGCGTCGGTCCCGGCCTGCAGGGACCCACGGACGCCCGCCAGCGCTTCCACAAGGGTGCGTCGCGTGCAGCGGTCCCCATCTTCCGAACTCAAAATTACAGCGAGAAGGTCCCGGAACACTAACCACCGTCCCCTGGACTTGGGGCCACGGCACAGCGCAGGCTGTGGTCAGCCCAGACCACCCAGCCACTCCCAGGAGGGAGCCTCCTTCGCGCTCACTGAGGTGACGGCACCGGCTGGGACACAGCGGGCTCTGTCCTTCATCCTAGACACACACAGAGACGCCACCCACGCCCCCTGTCCCTGGGACCTATGGCACAGCCGCAGCCGGGGGCGTGGAGGGGACACCCTCCAGGTCCGGGGCGGCTCCACGCCCTGCCGGTCACCGCCACCTCCTTTTGTCCCCAGCGCCCGCCACGCCCTGTCACCCCAGCACCCACGTGGAGGATCAAGACAGAGTGGGGCAAACGACCACGTTTCCCTTCAGTGCCTGGGAGGAAGGAAACTCGGGAGAGGCGCCCTCCGCGGGCCGGCTCGCCCAATGCCCAGTGCCACGCGCAGAACCGCGGCTGAACGCGTCCTGGCTGCACCCAGCGTGGAAGCTCTGGGGGGGACACGCGCCAGGCGGCCCCCTGCTGGCCCATTCAGCCCCCCTCGGACACCAAGGCAAAGCCCCTGGACGGGGTGCAGCTGACCCAAGGCCGAGGTCACCGGCCCCACACGTGCCTCTTCCTCCGCTGCCATCCACAGGGCGCCATGGCTCTCCAGACGGACCGCCCGCGGGACACGCAGGGGCCTGGCAGCAACACCCCCAAACCCGGGTGAGCTGCAGGCGCTGGGCAGGCGCTCAGTCCACGCGCCCCGGGAGCCGGTCCTGAGGTGGCCGGGGAGCAGCGGGCTGGGTGGCAGGAAGGACCTCGGCTGTGCGCAAACCCTCAGGCCGCCCCTCCCTGCGTACAACTCCTTCCCTGCGTACAACTCCTTCCCTGCGTACAACTCCTTCCCTGCGTACAACTCCTTCCCTGCGTACAACTCGTGTGCACGTCCACTCTGAGCCCTGCGTTTCGTCCTGCAGGAACCAGTGAGGCCCCTCAGAGGCTGAGCGCCAAGCGTCTGGGAGACCTGGACCCCGGGGACCCTGAGGACGGGCTGGAGACAGCCGGGAACAGCCCCCCAGACGTGCTCACGTTCGCCCCCCACGTGGGGACGCTGAGGAGCACGGAACCGCCCTCGAACCCGAGGACGCCGGCTACACGGGCGCTGCCGCCTCCTGAGAGGACCCGCTGAGCTGGCGTGCGAGGGCAGGGGGCAGCGGGGCCTGCGTCCACCGCCTCCGCCTGCTCGTCCCTTCAGCCACGTCGTGCGCCCTCGGGCGGGCACGGCAGAGCGGCCTGGAGCGCAGACAGCCCTGCCCTCCTCCACCCCAGTCCCGGGACACAGGCCGACGCCCCAGAGCCGCAAGTGCAGCCATGGAGGCAAACCCCACGCGGTGCGGCCGGCCTGTCCGGTGCCCCGTCCTCCCAGGCGCCACCCCAGCGGGCAGGGACGCCGCGGTTCCCTCACTCGGGGGGACGCACATCCGCACCAGGGCAACCAGGCGTCGCTGCCAAAGCGACCGGGGGGCCAGCACCCCCCTCTCCACGGTGCCCGGCCTGCGGCGCAAGCGTCCTCCCGGGCTGGCCGCTGCCGGACTCGGGTGACGCCAGGCGGCCACCTGCTGGACGACAAGCAGAAGCGCAGGCGGCCGGAGCTGGAGGGAGATGGGCTCAGGGTCCCAAAGCCGCTGGACCCCGTCCCGCCGCAGGGAGAAGCTGGGTCTCTGCCAGGCCCCCGGGGCACCTGAAACAGCCGGCGCTGTGGAAGCACCAGCCGCTCCCTCTTCAAAGTTCAAACACAAAACTCAGGATAAAACGTCACCAGGACAGCGTCCCAGAGCCCCACTCCACGCACCGTCACAGCGGAAGCTGCGAGGACAGACGTGCGGCACGGAGCCGACAGCTGTCCGTGGGCTGGGCAGGAGCCACCCCTGGGCCCAGGGCAGCCCGACACGCCGCACGCCCGGCACCCGGCCTGCGCTCCGTACCTTTGGCGGACGCGGGGTGGAGGCTGATCACCGGCTGCTGCTTGGCCCCCGGGACCAGCGCGGGCAGCGCCTGCAGGATGATGGCCTTCGCCGAGACGCCGGGGTGGGGCGCAGGCTTGGGTGCGGCCGGGAGCAGCAAGGGCTTGGGCTGAATGGAAGGTTTTGAACTCGTCTGGAGTTTTTTCTTCGGAGTCAGTCCATTTTCTAGAGAAAAAGCAAAGCACAAACAGCCACGATTGGGCAACCTTGGGAAACAGAGCCTCCTGGACTGACCACAGCAGCCCGGCACCTCCAGGTCACCTGACCGCGGAGCAGAGCCTCCCACTGACGGGGAAGCGACGCGGCGCCCCCTTAACCTGAACAGCAGCCCTGTCTGCGCCCCGTTTCCGCTGTACAGAACACGTGTCAGCCTCGGGTGAGCGATTCCACGTCTGCACCCCAGCATGTAACGATTCGCACCGTCACAGCAGGTCGCCTTAACGTCTCTCGCTACAGTTACAAAATTATTTTTCCTGGCCATGCCGAGTTTTCAAATCTGCTCCCCCAGCGACTCTAAAACGCGCAGGACGGCATCAGCGAGTCCCCGCCACGCCACGCTGGCCCCGGAGGTCCCCGCCTGCTCACGCCGCCCACTGGCGCTGGGGCGGAGCCGCGGCTGTGGGAAGGGTGAGCTCCGGGGCCGCACCGCCCTGCCGACAGCCTCACACACGCGCCACCGCCCAGCGGCCCTCACAGCCAGGACCTTCTACAGGGTCGGGGAGCTGCCGTCCCTCCTCCAGAGACGGAGACGCCGCGACGAGGACCCTGCCCTGTCCACTTGGGCCTCCACACTATCACCTCGGTTAACACACACCGAGCCCCGCGTTTCCTTCTGGGAAACGGACGGAGCTGGGGCAACACCCGGGGGGACAGGTACCGGCTTTACTCCTGGGCACCGGCTTGGCCTCCTTCGGCGGCTTGGCTGGGCCGGGGCCACTGGCGCTCTCTCCATAGAGGGAAGAGGGGGACAGCTGGGGGGCAGAGGACAAATCCAGCTCCTCCTGCAGCAAAACCAAACAGAAATTCATGCAGAGGAACACAATCCTGGCGCGGAAATCGCTGAGAGAGGCAGGGTCCACACAGAAGCGACCCGCAGGTCGCTGGTTCGATCCCCAGCCAGGGCACATGGCCAGGTTGCAAGCCAGGTCTCCAGCCAGGTCTGCAGCTGGAGGCAGGTGAAAGGCAACCATACACTGATGTCTCCCTCTCCCTCTACCTGTCTCCCTTCCCCTCTTTCCAAAAAGTTAACGGAACAAAATCTTCAAAAAGTAAAAATAATGACATAAATAAGAAAGGAATAAAAATGTTATAACCAAGTGATGGAAAACTCTCCTTGGAGTGAGAAAAAAGCAGTAAAAGACCAATAACTGGTCTTTCATTGGGGGGTGGGCGCTCCCATCTAAGACCAATGGATGTGGACGGGGAGCAAAGCCAGGGGTGTCCCAGGACACTGAGCAAAAGGTCTCGGCCCAGGGCTGACCAGGCAGCATCCCTGCTGGGCCCCCGCGAGGCTGGCTACTTACAGGGACGTGCTGGGTCCAGGGGGACGAGTCCGTGGACGGGGGAGGCGACACTGAGCAGCTGGAGGAGGCTGGAGACAGCGGCTGGGGCTCTGCCTTGATCTCTTTGACTGAAAGACACAGAGGACACGTTTCCCACTGGGGAGCAGAGTCGAATGCGGCGGACGGACGGGAGGTGGAACGGACTCTCCCCGTCCAGCCCAGGAGCCGAGGCCGCCCCTGGTGAGCAGAGCGACCCCGACCCAGGGGCTCTGGGAGCACGGGGGACGGCGGCTGTTTCACGCGCTGGGTCTGCGGCTGGCAACAGTGAGCTGGGCGCTGCAGCCCGGGGCCTGAGGGCCAGCAGGCGTGGAGCAAGGCACACGGGCGCAGGAGCCAAGGGCGAGGAGGACAGGGTGGGGACCGGCCGCCCTCCCTGCCGTGGCAGCTCTGGGCCCGCCGCCTGTGCTCTGACCTGCAAACCACACGCAGACCTCGGGGCTTGTCAGCGGGGACCCTCGAGGACGCTGGCCGGTGGGGAAAGGAGGCTTTTTCACCCACCGCCGCTCCAGGGGAAGCCCTGCCCCGCTCCCCGTGCAGCAGGGCACCCGCCTCTGGACGCGACCCGCACGGCCCTACACGGAGCTCTGAGGTCCTGGAAACCCCAAGCTCCTTCCCGATTCCCAAACTCCGCCTGGGTCTCCAGGTGCCCTCGCAGAGGCTGAGGGCCATGAAAACCGATTCCTGGACACGGACCCCCTCCTCCCGCCCGTGACGGAACCGTGACGGGAAGCTCCCTCACGGTGCGCTCCGCCCCCCAGAGTGGGGGCCACCGACATCCACCCACCGAGGACGCCCAGTCACCCCTCGTCTTGACCACTGGGCCTCAAAGCAGAGCGGCTGTGCCGTTACCTGTGCCCAGCGGGTCGCGGGCGTCCCACAGGCCGGCCTCCCACGCCGTCAGCTCCAAGTCGAACCCAAGGGCGTCGAAGCTGCTTTCCTGTGGGCGTCACGTCAGCACGGGAGCGTTAGCACCGAGGCCGCACCACCCCGAAGGCACCCGCCGCACCGGGCTACCCGCCCTCCCCCTCAGGTTCCCTGTGGCCCCTCCGCCTCGCAAGCCCCAGGGCCGCTGAGAACTGCCGCCCAAGCCGCCCTCTCCCCCGCCAGCCGCTCACGTAGGCCTCATCCGCCGTGTCCAGGCGCAGGTCCCCCACGTCTGTGAACGGGCCCAGCTCGGCAAACAGCACGGAATCTGAGGGCAGAGGGAGAGCACAGGGAGGGGCCGTCACTCGGGTCTGGACACAGACCAGCCTGCACCGGCGTCGCCCTCCATCCTCCGGGGCCACAGCTGCGCGGAAGGTCCGGCTGCCCCGACCGAGCGCCGGCCCCTGCAAAGCTGGCCCAGCCGCTGTGCCGCTGGCCGCACGCAGGCGCAGTCTTCACGCCGGGCCCTGACCTCGGGCTCGCGTCACGTCCCGCTGGGCTAGCGGGCAGCGACTCCCGGGCATCGCTGGCACCCGTGCCTCCGGGCTCAGCTCAGAGGGACGTGGCTGGTCGGCGGAGGGGACGGAGAAGGTGCCGCGGGCACGTGTGTCTGGCGCCCACGCCGCAAGTTGCAGGACAACCCGTTTCCACCCAAACCATGAAGGACTCGCTCACCTAACCCACCGAAGGGAACTCACCAAACTAACCCCGTTCCAATCGCCTGCTAAGACTTGGTCTAAAACCAACAAACGTGTGGACACAGAAAACACGTTCCAACCACCTAGGCTGAAGCTTCTGTAGAGACGAGTCCAGATGCTGGCCCACCTGCCAGGTGTCCGCTCCCTCCTTTTCAGCACCCAGAGGCCAGTCTCCTGCACCCGGAGGCCAGTCTCCTGCACCTGGAGGCCAGTCTGCACCCGGAGGCCAGTCTCCTGCACCCGGAGGCCAGTCTGCACC
>PVIW01009396.1:0-52174 GCA_004026585.1 Noctilio leporinus
GGTCGGTCGGGAACGCCTCACCTACTGTCCTGCTGGCCTCCTCTGCCTCTGGGCTCTGCTCCCCTGTGTCCAGATGCTGTCCGTTCCAATCCCTAGGGTCCTGAAGACGTCTCACGCTCCTTATCCTGTCCTCTAGCTGCTTTGGTACTTGAGAATACCATCAGCACTGCTCTCTACTCTGTCGCCATCTTCCCTCCTTTATGTTTTATTTTTAATGTAAGCAGTTATACATAGATTATATATAATTTTAATTCCCTATTTTCTTATATCAGTAATCACATACTGTTTACTGGTCAATGGAATAGGATTTTCTATTACCTACAATGAAAAACATCCAGGGTAATACAACTACTTACCTTTAAAAGTCAATCAATACTAACTTGTCATAATAGTCTTTTTTCTTAGTGTACCTGGAGAGGTAGTGAGATGAGGTACACTAAATCTCAAGAAACCTAAAAGTTATGGGGCAGTTTTTAACAGAATAATTTAAAGATTAAGCTCATGATCAAAAATAAATTTTGAATATCTCAAGTGGTGAACGAAGGTTGCCATGTGTGTTGGAACACAGGGACGACCAGTTCAGCCCAAAAGGATGCCAGAGGGTGGTACTAACTTGCTCTCCAATATGAAAATTTCAAAATCCATTGCCAGAAAATGGATTTTTTGAAGGGGTGGAACATGTTCATATTTCCTTAGTTTTTGTCAACAACTTAACAGCTGTGTTCCAAATGGACTGAAGTTGAGCCAAAATATTGTCTGGCAGCCCTGCAAACAGAAACTGACAATAATTGATTTTCAGAGCATTCACAGTATGAATCCCAACATTCCACAGTCTGGAGAAACTGGAGAGACCAGAGGGAGGTTCACATAGATCTTTATTTTCTTAATACTGTAGATAATACATGACCAAAGAAAATCTGAACAAGAGATTATCCTCATTTTAGCACTCTATTTCTTAAGAGTGAGTTATCTGTGAGATAGGTAAACAACAAAAACAAGTCTTTCTTTTTGGCTGGATGTTTCCTACTGTTCTAGGGCAAATCTTGGCTACCACACTGTACCACTGCCTTTACCAGCAACCTAAGATAGTACGTATAGAAGCATGATTTTTCCCACATGAAAATTTTAAAATTTCAAGTCTTACACCTATGGAATGCAACTCTCACAGGTTCTTGGAGAAATAAGTGAAAAGTAAAGAATTAAAAGTATTTCACTTAGAGCTGCTCTTCAGTGTTTCTGAAATACATTGCAAAATAAAGTCATCAGTGACATTATTTAGTAATTCAGTATAAGGAACAGGGCCTGCAACTGAGACCAACCTCAGAACGCCCCCGTAATGTATCCATGCCCACTTTCCACTCTCAATTTTGTTTGAGAGTATGTCAGCTGACTGTGGGTACTTGAATTTCTACTTTAGATATTTACCCAGCTCCTGATTAAAATAACAAAAAACATTGTCTATTAAAGAAAAAAGGATCTCACTTCCTTATCAAATAACCTGGGACAAAACTATTTGATCATGTGGCCTCTGGTTTTAAAATTTTTAACTTTTCCCAGTTGCCTGGAGACTATTACACGCCAATATTATCATTCTGCTTCACTCACTATAACTGTCTATCTTCTGGAAAAATATTCCCTATGTGCATGTGTATGAGATAGTAAGTTTGGCCCTCCTATACTAACTTTTTTAACTCTGTTGACTCACTAGCCAACATTCAATTAATTTGGAAAACTGTACGGTGGTAAGTCTCCAAATCATATTCTAAACTCGTGAGCCAACCAATAAAAAAGTCCAAAAAAATCTCAGAAATTTTGCTTTATATTTATTATTAATAAGGTGTAAAAGTCTAGGGAAAAAATTATAAACTACAAATATGCAACCACAGACTAAGTTGACTTGCTGTAGTATAATACTGTAAGTAGACTAAAAAGGGGAAAAAAACAATATGGACTATTTGAGTTGAAGAAGTTAGAAGAAACCTCAAAGTTGATTTCATCCAATCCTTTTGCTCAATGGAGAAAAGTGAGACTTTGAGAGCTTATGAGAGTTTATATAGCTTGCTAATAATTTTCTAGCACATCAGTGAACACTAAGACTAGACCTGGGATTTTCTGTCTATCAGCCCAAAATTATTCCCTCACAGCTTTGTGGACGTTGTCATCATCGAGCAGGTACCAATCTTATTCCTGTTCAAAATAAACACCATAAATGATCATCCTAATAATCTCTGCCAGGGTCACATCCTCTTTCCGATTCACATTTCCTGACTTGAAAAGCACTAGCCCTCACTGCTGGCATCTCAAAAATTCAGGAAGGTTTAGACGACCTGGGCTGGAGGTGGTTGTTCCCAAAGCCATGGCTCCATGGACCTGATGACGGACTCTGATCCTGGGCATATTTGTTTTGCTTTCTGCAGCCAAAAATTTACTTCTGTCTGGTCAGCATTTAAGTAAGGTTGGCCTTTGAGTTACACTTTCCTTCTGAACCTTTTGTTCATCCGCTCTGCTTGTAATTGTTATTTAACATTCAGTTAACATCTTCAATTTGTCTTGTCACCACATACAGGTATTTCACAGAATAAATATTCCACCTAAATACTGAGAAACAACAATAAAAAACAGTAGAAACTGCAATATTTTGAGCACTTACTGGCTCAGGCAATTTGAATACTTTGTCATTTAATCCTTAGAAAATCCTTTTAAGACATACTATTATAGCTGGTTTTACAGAAGAAGCACATCTCAAAGAACTTCAGCAAATTTTTCAAGGGATATTTTTCAAAAGCTCTGCTCCTAACCACTACACACACTGTCCCTAGATTTAAAAGCACTATCTTGTTCATTTTATGTCCTAGAGCTGGGTCACAGTTTATTGGTAAAGAGATGGGAAATCAAGGCTACGATGGAAATCTTTCAGAAGGAAAAAAATCAGTAATTACTAGTAATTAGACCTAAACTTTTTAAGGAACATCTGTCTCTTAGGAAAACAAGATTTTTTACCTATTCTTGAACAGAGAACATAAAACCCATTATAATCCTTACTTTCTGTACCTCTACCTAATTCCCTTATGTTCCCTATTCTTCACTACCCTATATAGCTTTTCCGGCTTTCACAACATGGACTCTACCAAACTAATGTATAACAACTCAACTAACTTTTTAATATTTTCTTTCCCTCAAGTTTGCTTTCCTTTAAGCATGTCTTCTAAAAGTAGAAATCTAAGTTTCTAGCTCTCATTGATAGGCACTTTCAGATTTTATGTTTCCTTTTATTAAAAATAAACAAAGAGAAGTTAGAGATTTAAAAAGCAGATTGGAAGAATTTTACCAAAGTAGAGAATTATAAATAAGCATCTTATTGACCCACATTATTCAGACATTTTCATCTTTCTCTAGCTTTTCTTTCCTTTGTCTGTTTCCCCCAAGGAAAACAAAACCTCAAATGATATTAATAAGTTGAAGAAATGATTGTACATCTCTCCCAGAAAATTTTGGTATCCTCCAAACTGCTATTAAATAGCTAAATGCTCTTTGCTCTGTTGTTGCTTTAATATCATAGCAAATGTGTATAAACTTTTTTCAAATAAACATATCCCCAAACAATGGAAAACGTATTCTTATCACATAGTCATGGCCTTAATGATTCACAGTCCTAGCCACAACAAGCTGTAATATATTTCTATTATGAACTTAATAAGATCATAGGACTCCACAGAACTAGGAATGGGTGCTGAATATCCCCTAGTCTTCTCTTCAGATGTATCTATTGCTCATAGGCTCATGAGAATCAAGCCTACACTGAAGAGGTGTATTCTAATCAATGCTCAAAGTAACATACCTTAGGATTTTGAACCCTTACTTGGATGCAACCTGCCCGTGATCACCTCCATCTTGTCTTTTTCTCAAGGGAGTTGGACCATAATGTGTGACTATTCTCAGGAATGATAAGCCTTCAATGAATTGGCATTAAGCTATTTTTCAGTCAAAACTATCTCAGGCTTTGTAGTTGTTCCCCCGCCCCGTAGGCTATTTTATCATTTTTATACAAATTTTTATGTCATTATTAATAGCATGCCCTCCCTCCCAAAGCCCTACATTCTAGCAACTGCTACACAAGCAGTTAATCCTCATAGTAGCCATGAGGTACAAAAGGTCACAATCAATGGCAAAATGGGGAAAGTCCCAAAATTTACCCATAGAAATCAGTAAATAATGATTGTACTCTGAGTCACGCTTAGTTTTCTCAAGAGACAATGCAAACTTTCAGATGAAACAAAGGACCCAGAAAAAGTCAACAACCTCTTGAATCCACTGAAACAAAAATAGAAACAAATGAAATTTAGCATGATCTCCAGGTACAGGTCACCATTTCAGGAGTCACAGGCCCACTTGATGCTGAACAGATGAATATAATCATGCTACCAGATCTGGTGAAAGCAAAACCAGCTAAGCCAAATGGACAAAGACGGAATCAGAAAAAGGGATTCAAGAATCAATCCTGGCAACATAACAGAAAGCCAATGAACATAAAGATTGCAAATGTGATAAACACGCTGTGACCACCTGTAAGAACACCTGTTGCTCTGTTCTGGGGAGGAAAATAGTATTTTGTCATGGCTAACAGAAGCCCTGGAAGACAATACCTTCAAAGTACAGGACTGGGTCCTCAAAACAGGGAAAAAGCATAAATCCAGGTATCTGGTTAACCCTGAAGCTAAAGGAAAAAGGAAAGAATGTCTTGTTCATCTAAGTTCTAAACTGACGTTTGCCCTGGGCAACTGTCCCTGGGTTGTTTCCCATATCGCCCTTTAGTGCAGGCTAATAATCTGAGATCAGAGCACAGTAAAGTTCAAGTAAAACTGCAGAGTGGCAAAGGATCAAGTTCATTTATGCAACCTCCTCTACTAAATGGCTTAACCCGAGGATTGATTTTTAAAGTAACTGGAGGACAATTTAAAATAAAGATCTTTCTGAAATTCCCCCATAAAGATTGTTTCTTTCAACTATGTTTCTACAAAGAGTTAAGCTGTAGTAAGTTCAAGTTTTTTCTTCTTGGATGTTTCCTGGAGGGAAATGATTTCATGTTGTCTGCAATTGACAGAGAGCAATCTGGGTCTTGAAAATTAACAAATGGAAATGGATCAGAAGTTGTCTGCTGAATTGACAAGAAAATAAGAATAACTAAATTTATTTTCTTGTACAATGGAAGGCTTACAAATATTTTAAAGCATTTTAATTATTATATTAAAGATAAGTAAAAATCCTTTAGATTATCAGTTATAAAAATTATCAGGAATATAGTATATTACGAGACATAGTTAAAGAAACAGTGTAGGTAGTTTGCCTTGTCTTCTCTAGTATCAAGAACTAGATATTTATGAAGCTGAAGTATCTTGTGTTTATGTTTCACTGTGAACAAATAAATAGAAAGGTGGATAAATAGATGATGGGAAATAGATTTTGAAATTACACAATATGCCTGGAGTGAATCACAAAATACCTTCAAGACCCCACCTCTGTGATTAACAAAACTAATACCAAAAGCTTTCCAGAAATATGAACAGAACTCACTCTTAGAATCAGGGAGGAAAAATTAAAGGTTTATGAAAAGGAGGAAATTGAAGCCTGTCCTGGCTCTGTCTCCAGATATTCCAGTTACTTAGAGCAGTTATATCAGCAGTCAGGGAGAAGCCACATATTTAGCCTTTTTCAGGGTTGAACTGTGTCAAACCTGGTGCTCTCAGCCTGTTGAGATGAAAGCAACAGTGTATGCTGCCCAGAAATCAGAACCTACCTGTCCTATCTAACTTCTCTCAGCATGTGGGTCTTGGCACCTCCCATGAAGCCAAATTTGCTTGTTTAACAAACCTGTCAAAGATGCACTTCAACCCCAAAGGCTATGGCAACTAGGAGAGAAAACTAAAGCTTCCTTACCATGCAACAGGGAAGGAAAGTAATGCTGTGATAGAAATCCAGGTCTCACACCCTGAAATTTGTGAACGCCACCTTATGTGGCAAAGGGGACTTTAGAGATGTGATTAAATTAAAGATTTTGAAACAAGGAAATTCTTCTGAATGATCAACCCCTGGCTTTGATGACAGAGGAAGAGCCCTGAGTCATGGAGGCGGGCAGCCTCCAGAAGCTGGGTGAGGCCAAGAGGGATTTTGTCCCAGAGCCTCCCAGTGAAACCAGCTTTGCTAACACCTTAATGTAAGCACACTGAAACTCACTTTAGTTTTCTGACCTTCAAAGTGAAGAATAAATTCATGCTGTTGAAGCCACTACATCTGTGGCAATTTGTTACAGCAGCAGTAGGAAATAAATATGTGTGGTGATCAAGAACATGGTCTCCAGTGTTAAGAACCTTTAAATTAGAAAACTGTCTCTGACATTGGCTGACCTCATGGCCTTGGGACTAGATTTAATTTTCAGAAGCTTTGGCTTCCTTGAGTTTTGAGAAATTAATAAGATGATTCATGGGAAGGGTTTAAGCACGAATTAGAACACAGAATATGTATAATAAATGGAAGCAGGTATCATTAAGAAGAAAAGAAACTGATAACTGTTGACTTCAACTAAGTCCCTGTTTTGACTGCTCTCTTATTTAAGTCCCTTGATCCAGGGAGTCAAGTATTTATTTTCTAGATGTTTTACAAATTAGACAACTGAGATGCAGATTAAAATTCAATCATTTGTGTAAAAGGCTATCAGTTTGTCTTTATCCCCCAACATTCATTCTTTCACTGACACTCTGGCAATAAAATCCTTCACAGAGGATTTTTCAGACCAAAGCAAGTTCAACATGAATATAGCAAATGCAGTTGGAGGAAAGAACGCAGTATCAGGAATTCAACAAACCTAGGTGCCCACCCCTTCCTCTGTGACTAGTCAGGAACTTCTCAGTGCCTCAGTCTCTTTTTAAGTAAAAATAAGTTGGTTAAATGATTAATTATGCAATAAACATCTGACCTTTATTTGAAAAACTAATAGAATTTTTCATAAATTACTTTTTAAGGTCTTTAAATTTATCAGTAATTTTGTGCCAATATGATTTTTGTAAAGACTATAAATTCTTAATTAAATTATAACATTTTTACTAAAATGTAACTATCATTCAATAAGATTATAAGAGCCTTTCTTTTTTTCTTTTAAAGAGATACACTAATAAAGGGTTAGGAAAATTAAAAGAATGCTATTTCCTGGTCTAGTAAATAGTAAAATGATGTAAAAGTCTCTATCATGACCACAAAGATATAATTAGAGGATAACAAGTTAATTGGTTATAAATATTTATTCAGATGTAACTACATGTCTGCCTCTATGGGGCACAGGGATAGTTTGCAGGATATGAATGTCAGTCTGTTTATAATTAATTTTTCAACATAGACACAATCCATATATGTGGTATGTTCTTTACCATGGCAACAGAGACTTTTCAGACTCTCTACTTTATAGGGTGGCTGAAGAATTTAAATTCTGCAAGCAAAGTGGCTTAGGATCAGGGGACTTAAATTCAGCAGTTAGGATATAAAGATGAGTTCACTTCTAATTTCAAAATGCTATGTATGTATTATCCTCTTACTCATCACTTAATTTGTTTTATGCTACATTGGCAGGGTGCTTAATAACTACATGACATGACATTCTACAAGTCTATTTTATGGATGAAAAACTGAAGAGAGGTGAGATGATAATTTATCTCTAGTTATACAGCAGGCCACCTGTAGAACAAATGTTGAAATTTACGCATTCTAAATCTTACGCCCAAGCTTTTCTTTCCACACCATCTGCAAACTACAGCAACCTTTACACAAAGGCAGCAAGGTGCAGGTGTTTTGATAATATGCTGCCTATAACCTAAAATTTCATGCTTATAAAAACTTGCATGACTGGTTACTAATAGGAAGCAGTTTCTGTCTTTTTGTATTATTAAAGAGATTAGACCAGTTTCTTTTGAATGAAGGGGAAAAAATTAAATGGTCTTCAAAAAGTATTCTGTAAGTTGTAGGCCTTGCAAGGAATTATGGATCAATAAATGAGCCTTACCCCAGGAATCAGTCTTGACTTTGTAATTACTCAGCTGTACAACTACTTTCTAGATACTTAATTTCTCTGACCTGTAGATCTCCCATCTATTACACATCTGCTCCACAGGGTTGTTTTTAAAGTCAAAAAGTGACAATGCAATTAATATGCTTTTCTGATTTTGGTGGGTTAGGGATTTTACTAATCACATCACAAATTTCATTTAATTGTCACAATTATCCTAAGAGGTAGATTCTATCATTATTCCCATTTTATAGATCAAAAATTACTTTGAGTGCTTAAGTCATTTGAGTCCAAGGTTACACAGCTAATTTCAAGTCCTCTTCACCAGTATATGTAAGTATTTTAAAAGATACGAAGTACTATAAAAATATAAATTACATATTGTTCTGGATTGTCTCTCAAACAGCTATAGTGTATAAACTGATAGGCTTAACTACTTGATGGACTCATCTCTGGGATAGTAAATTTGGAGAAGTGCTTGCCTTCCCTTCCATCTTATTCCAACATTGTCAACAGTTTAGAGATGAATGAAGAAAGCAGATGAGAAAGTAGGTGTGTTGGCTAGTAGGAGACTGTAAACTTCTGAAGGCGGGGTCTGTGATATATCTGTTACATGCTCTGCTTAGTGTCACATGATGAGTGCCTTGTCCAATGTCCTGCTCAAAATGATATTCAATAGTATTTATTAAAGGAATGGACAAAATTATAATTACATGCCTACTAGAACAGATCTGAGGTTTTTCTATGTGCAGTCCACCCATGATGCTGACAACTATCATTAAGAACAAATTAATGAGTGTGGCTGAAACAATGCATTGTGTTCACCAAACTGCTTCAGTTTCCTCCAGGGCATAAAACTACACCATGCTTTCTTATCTCTTTGGCACGTAAGTGGAGCCTTGCAAGTTAGACCCAGTCCATGGACTAGGAGCAAAGTAAGGTAACCATCTCCAGGCAAGGATCCTCTAGCTCTCTTCCTTCTCCTGCCAGCTGAAGGCAGAGATTTGAGTGGTGAAATCCAGAGCTGGAAGGTGTGATTTCTGATCTCTCATGTAGGAGCTAAGGTGATACAACATTTAGATACTTCTTGCTCTAAAAATATTTACAAGTTTATAAAGAGAGACTACAAAGCTAAAACTTCCATCAGTTGAAGAGATATACAAGAACAAACACATGAATCTCAGTATTAAAATCCATTTGTTTTATTTTGTATATAAAAAAATACTTGGTCTACCAGAGACTGTAGTTTCTTTAGACACAACTTTAGTTAAAAAGACAACTCAGATTTAAACCTGATGACTTGGGAGGGGATGCAAAAAAGGTCTTTAAATATTTTAAGTAATTGTGCATAAATCCCTGGCACAGGGAAGACTATGTTTTTCTGCTCTTTATTATATTGTATGATTGCTCTTCTAATAATGTGTGAGATATTTCCCAGTTGTCAAATGTCCCTGATTGCCAGTGATTAAGATTAAATGAGAAGATCACACTCCTCCCCCAGGTGGTTGTTAGGAAACATCTGAATCATAGAGATTTGTTTGAACTCTCCCTAGCAATCCTGCGTTTACAGAGATAAATATTCACTACACACGATGCTAATACCTTTATTTGCACCATGGATTTCTAATCTAAAATATCCAGTTTCTTTATGGCTTAGCAAATCATAAGCATGCTTTGAAAAACAAGGGCTTGGACTTCAAGATTAATGGTTCTATACATTTTGAGTGAACCAGATCTGAACTACTTGGAGAACACAGGCATTTGGCCTTCATTATATGGGAGGACAATATAATTTTTTATCAATGATGACATCAGTCAGAGTTCTATTTGAATGACTAGGGAAATATTCAGATTGCCTTATTTTGGGGTCCTTTTAAATCACAAAAACAAAAACAAAAAATAATGTTTCAACAAATGATTAAGAAGTAGCTACCATGAGGGAACTATAGGGGTCATAATGTAAACTATATCTATTACTACACTTGTTACACTGAAGAGGTGACTTTCAAGGATTTACTTAGTTGACTAATAACATGGAATAAAAATTCCAGAAAAATATATACTTAAACATTTTTGGAATCTTTTGAGGTAGGTTAAAATAATATTTTCACTGTTTTCAGATAGTTGTATAAATACACCACACTCTGCCATGTCATCATTTATTTGCATTGAGTTGTTCCTTCCTTATGCTCTCTCTCTTTTATTTTTTGAATAAACTATTTCTCAATCTTCAAATCTTCATTTGTCAATCACCTCCCTAATATGGACTTCTCTGACCCTTTCATACACAACCAAAATATCCTTAGTGTGTTTGTTCCACAGCACACCCCACTAACTCCACTCTACTTATTTAATAACTTGCGCCCCTTTGAAAAAGCCAGAGCTCTTTGATGACAAGTACTTGGCACTGTTGATCTTTGCATCTATAGAGCCTAGAAAGATGTACTATACTTACTGAGTGTTTGATAGATGTTTGATGCCTCCATGAAATGATTCTCAAAGTGTAATCTATAAATACCTGGGGATTCTGCAGACACTTCAGAGGAACTTAGAGGTCAAAACTATTTTTATAATAATACTAAGGATTCATTAGCCTTTCTCATTGTGTTGACTTTTGCACCAAGAGAGTAAAAACAACTGGGGTCAAAGTATAAATCAGGTCAATGGCAACAAACAATATTAGTGGTTATTATACTCTTCACTGTCACGCACTTCCAGGAATATCATGCCAGTTCCATTTAGAAATGTCCTTGAAAAGCAGTACAAAATATATTCATTTTATTAAATCTTATTTTTTTAAAGATTTTATTTATTATTTTTAGAGATAGGGGAAGGGAGAGAGTCAGAGAGGGAGAGAGACATCAATGTGTGGTTGCCTTTCACCTGCCTCCAGCCATGGACCTGGCTGGAGACCTGGCTTGAAAACTGGTTATTGTGGCCTGGCTGGGAATCGAACCAGTGACCAGGTTCGCAGGCTGGCACCTTATCCACTGTGCCACCAGCCAGGGCCAATTTTATTTAATCTTGACCCTCAGGGCACATCTCTCATATTCTGCAGGAGGAAATAGCACAAATTAACTAAAAGCACTTCTGCTGCGTTTTGCAGTCCATTGATTTTACTCAAGGAAAGGGCCTTGTTTGATTGGCTGAACTGTGACCTGAGCTAGCAGCTTTTTTTTCCTAGCTGGGGTAAACTATGGGTATTTGGACTTGGGTATTGGGCAGATATTTTCACATAATTGAATAGACTAAGCCTGCTATTTCAAGGAAAACAACTGACAGTACATGTTGCAAATGATAAAATTCAAGTTTTCAAGTGAAAATTAGAATTTTGGAACACTTCTGTCTTTCACTTTTTGTACTTGACAGCTTCCCAATACTTAAAGACTTTTCCAATGAGATTAGTGGTGATATTTATGAATGTGAGTTTTGGTATTCTATGATAAAAATGTGTCAACATTTAGAGATCTGTGTATGAGTCCCTTGAAAAGCAGATGCTAGAATGAGATTAGGCATTTAAGAGAGTCACAGTGGCAGCACCTCTGAGGGGTAGAGGGAGTCAGAGGAAGCATGGAAAGCCTTCAGAACACAGTGCAATTCTGGCACCTGTGAAGGAGAGAGGAAGGAAAGTGGGTGAGGTAGTAGCACAGTTCTAGGACCATTTCTGCCAAGCCAATGACAAGTCATAGAGCCAAAGTCACCGGTGTAAGGAGATTTGCCTCTTGCAGGAATGGAGATGTATTAATGCGTCTGCTAACCCGTACCTTGGCTGGGAGCAGCAGTGGGAAGCATGACCTTTACACAGATACTGTGGTGGATGCAGAGTGAGTAGCAGGTGCTGTTAGTTAGTTATATGCCCTGAAGTAGGAGAGCTCAGGCGTGCATGTTCATGCTCATCTGAATCTGATAATGCAGTGAAGTGATTTTCCCAAATGACTGATACACATAATTATTCAGACATTCATGGATAAAATATTCCCTTAAGTTGGGCACAAAAAGTTCACTGATATGAACTATGGCTTCAGATTCCACATTGCAACAAATTAAAGTAGCATTTAGTATTTAAGAAATCACCCTTTTTGGGATTTTGATGCAGTATCAAAGAATAGCCATAATCACTTGAAAGGCTATTCTAATACAGCTGCTTTTCCCAATTATGTATACATGTGTGGCCAGATTTTCTTTGTATACTGTATTTCAACAAAAAACCATATCCCAACAGATAGAATGAGAAACAGACAGGAGAACACAGCTATATTCTATTAAGCCAGATATTGAAGCTCTGTAAAAATATGAAACAAGGCCAGTCTTCTCAAAAACTATGTTTCTGGAAAATAATTTTCATTAAAATATGTTATTTATGTTAAATTGCAATGGATTCATTACTGTTATTTTAAAATACATTGATAAATATTTTGAAAGTTCCTCAGTTTTAATTTTTCATACAATAAATGTAAAGACAGATTACCCATATAACAAAAGCTCTTTGAGGTTCTCAATAAGTTTTCAAAGTCTAAAGTAAATCAGAGAGAAAAGGTCATTGAGAACCACTTAAGAAATCATGACACGCAAGTATGAATGGTGAAACAAAGTCAGTACACCAAGGAAGAAGGCAGAGAGCACCATGGTTACAAGAGTAGCTCTAGAGTCAGAAAGCCAGAGTATGGATTTCAGCTTCAACATTACTAAAGAGCATGTTTGGACAAGTTGAATTAAGCTCTCTGATACTGTGTATCTTTATATGTGGATAACAATATCTACTCAAAGGAATCATTGTAAAGGATAAATCATATAGTAATTGTTCACTATAATCATGGCAAAGCAGCAAAAGTTTAATAAAATGTTTAGTCTCTCCCAGTGATTATTGACAATATTTTTATTCCATTGCTAGTAATTTTCCCTCATAGGAAAGCAAAGTAAACTCCCACTCACTTTTCTTTCACAGCAGTATATATTAAACAACCCTTGAATGCTCCACATTATAACCACTTAAAATGCAGAAAACCAAGTTATCAGTTTAATTTATCTTCTTATCAAATGCTGCTAGAAAAACTAAATATATGTATAGAACAAAAATGAATCTCTGCCTCCTATCTCATTACACACACATGGGCATACACACAAAAATTCAGATTTACCAGAGTCCTAAACTATAAAACATCTAAAAAATATAAAGGAGAATACCTTTGTAATTTTGTGGAAAAATTTCTTAGTGCAAACCTAAAAAAAGTACTAAACATAATTATAAAATAAAAATAGATAAATTTAACAATATAAATCAAAATTTTCTACTTATCACAAGAAATCTTAAAAAATGGTAAGCTACAGACTGAGAAAATATTTGTAATGTGCATATTTGACAAAAATAACATATTCAGAACATATAAAGGATACATAATAATGAACAATAAAAAGGCAAAGAATCTCATTAAAAATGTCCAAATAATCTGAATAGACATGTTAATAATGAAGACATTAAAAGTACATTTACACAATGGAATACTACACAGCAGAAAGAAAGAAGGAAATCCTAACCTTTGCAACAACATGGATGGAACTAGAAAGAATTATGCTTAGTGAAATAAGCCAGTCAGTGAAGGACCAATATCATATGATCTCACCCATTACAGGACAATAATGAATAAAACTAACAACAAGCAAAACAGAACCAAATATATGAATACAGTGAATAAGCCTTCAGTAGTCAGGGGGAAGGGGGAGGAAGAGGCAAGGAAGGGGAGCAATTTAGACAAGAACCTAGTATAAAGGAACCATGGACATGGACAACAGGTGGGATTGACTTTGGGGGGGAATGGGTGGGTGGGGAGGGGGACAGAGGGGAGCAAAAAGGGGATGGATGTAATACAACAACAATGAAATTAAATTTTTAAAAATGACCAATAAATACATGAAAGGTACTCAACATTTTTAATTAAATTTTAAAAATCTAATATCAAATGTTGGTGTTGATATGAAGCAACCAAAACTCTCCTGCATTGAGTATAAAACAATGTCCCCATTTTGGAGAAATGTGTAATGATTTTTTATAAAGTTAAACATTCATTTATCCTGTGATCCAGGAATTTTCTCCTAGGTATTTACCCAAGAAAAACAAAAACTTACAATTGTAAAATAAAAATGTATAAGAATATTCAGAGCAGATTTATTCCAAATAGTCTAACATTAAAAAAGAATCCAAATAACTATCTAAGCAAATGTAATAAATGATTTGTGGTTTATTAAAAAATGGGATATTAAAGGGGATGGATGTAATACAACAACAATAAAATTTTAAAATAAAAATGTAAAAAATGGGATATTAGAAATTTAAAAGAGGAACTAACTACTGATGCAACATAGATGAGTGCCCTTCTAAATTATGTAATTACATACAACAATCTAGGTGAATTCCTCCAAACTATTGTAAAAAGATGTTAGGTAAAAACTATAATACTATACAATTCCATTTATATAGTAAAATCCAAGAACAGACTGAGATAATCTTTACCTAGAAATCAAAAATTGGGGTGGGCAAGTTTAGGAGAAATGGAATTTTCTAGAAAGGAAAGTAAGGGAACTCTGTGGTGATGAAAATATTTTACATTTTATTTTTGGAAAGTAATTATACAGATGTAATGACTGTTAAGACTTACTGAACTGAATTCCAAGATACATGCATTTCACTTATGTTAATTGTATATCAATAAAATATATTAAAAGGAATAAAAAGGACTTAGAAGGAAGAGGGAGATGATGGAGACAGCAGGTATCTGGGCCAGACTTCAGATCTATGAAATAAGAAATGCCTTGTCTAACCACTAAGCTGTACACTTGAAACCAATACGAAATAAAATTGAAAGAACAAAAGAAATAGCCATGTAGTGGATAGGTATTTAGAATTACCTCAGTGCCTGTAAACATTACCATGTTGAGAAGAAAACATATTTTCTAAATTTTAATAATGTCCATATTTTTAAAATAAATAGATAAAAGAAGAATAGAAAAATAGTGTCAAGTGTTGGGTTCAGAAATTTATAGGTTCTAAAGGCCTCTCAAAGGGTTTCATTGAACACCAGGGTCTTGACAAGTGTTGTCCACATCATTGTCCACACAGCTGCAGGAAACATTGGTTACAAGTGGCAGTAGGTCAAAGAGGACCTTCTGCATCTCAAACATTTTCTTCAGAAATCCCCAGCCTTGGGTCTTCTGAAGTGCTTTCTATCAAATCATTTTTTTAAAAATCCTAAAATTCTGGGAGGAGGTTAATGTACATTCCATTTATTCCTCCTCCATTTTGTTCCCCCACCGTCCATCAGTAAATGAGAGTATAAAACAATGAAAAGACATTTACATGATGAAATACTACTGGCCATAAATAAAAGGAGAGACGTTTACCTTTTGGGACAGTTTGGATGGACCTGGAGAAAATTATGGTAAGTGAAATAAGCCAGTCAGAGAAAGACAAATACCATATGATTTCACTCATATGTGTACCATATGTGCACTCACATGAACAAACTGAACTAACAAGGAAAATAGAGACAGACTCATAGATAGAAAGCAGAATGACAGCTAAGGGTAAGAGAGGATTGGGAGTGGGCTTAGGGGGAACAGAGATTGAGCAAAAGGGAGAAAGGACTCATGGACATGGGCAACAGTGTGGTGATTGTGGGGGGTGTATATAAGGGGATTAAACAGTAATGGAAAAAATATCATAAAAACATTTTTTAAATTCTTTTTATTTATTTATTTATTATTTTTAGAGAGAAGGGAATGGAGAGAAACATCAATGTATGGTTGTCTTTCACCTGCCTCCAGCCAAGGACCTGACTGGAGACCTGGCTTGCAACCTGGTTATGTGCCCTGGTTGGGAATCAAACCAGTGACCTTCAGATTCTCAGGCTGGTACCTTATCCATTGTGCCTCCAGCCATGGCTAATAAAAACATTTTTTTTAAATCCTCATGTTTTGTATCCTGATCTGCATGTTTTCTTTTAAAAGGCACATTCTATCTCCTATATGGATTATAAACCCCTCAAGCTCAAGTCCTCTCTAATACCTTTCTTGGTTTTCCACAAACATTGCTGTGATGAGGTTTTTTTGGAGAATTTTTCTTTCCATTGAGTCCCTCAGTAATAAGGCTGGTACTTACAGCATTGCCCCAGGAGCAGCCATGGACAACTAAAATCCTGAAACACCTGTGACAGGAGCACTCCCATTAGAAGCAAAGCCCAGGCAGGAGTCAGGAGCCATCCATCCTTGGCCTAGAGATGAGTCTACAGGATGATCAACCTAAGCATCCAGATCACAGTTTAGGGCCAAGCCTAGGCCACAGAAGTATGAGGTAATTCTTCTTTACTTCCTCAAAAAACTAAAAATGGAACTGCCTTTTGACCCAGTGATTCCACTGCTAGGATTATAAATGAAGAATCCTGAAACACCAATTCAGAAAAACCTATGCACACCCATGTTCATAGCAGCACTATTTACCATAGCCAAGTGCTGGAAACAGCCTAAGTGCCCATCAGTGGGTGATTGGATCAAAAACCTTTTGTACATTTACACAATGGAATACTCCTCAGCAGAAAGAAAGAAGGAACTCCTCCTACCTTTTGCAATAACATGGATGGAACTGGAGAGTATTATGCTTAGTGAAATAAGCCAGGCAGTGAAAGATAAATACCATATGATCTCACCTAATACAGGACACTAATGAACAAAACAAACAAATGAGTACAACTGAAGCAGAGGCATAGAAATAAGGAACAGACTTTCAGTGTGCAGAGGGGAGGGGGGGAGGGGAGAAAGACCCAAAGAAGGGGAACAGTTTAGTCAAGGAAATAGTATAAATGGCTCATGGACATGGACAACATGTGGGATTGACTGTGGAAGAGGGGATGGGGATGGTGGGGTAGGAGAGAGCAGTGGGGGGAAAATGGGATAAATGGAATACAACAACAATAAATTAATTAAAATATAGAATAAAATGCCATCATGAAAGGAAAAAAAAAAAAAAAAAGAAGTATGAGGTAATTCTGGACTTTTCTAAGAAATCCCATAATAAAGCTAGGAGCTTAGGGAAGCAAATTGGACCATTGTTCCCAGAATGCTTGGCTTCATGCCCAAGCTCAGCACTTCACTCAAGCAAACGGGTATAATCCTGCTTTCACAAAATGTCTTCCCAAAAATCTAATGCAAGGCCTTCCTGGCACCAGGTAATAAATCTGGTAAAACAAAGGGTTCAACAGCCAGATCTCCGAAAAAGAAGCCACATTCATGACAGAGACAGGGAAAACAAAGGCAGCCTACATAACCTGAGCATGTTTTCATCACATTTGCTATTGAAAGGCAATTGTGCAATCTCCAAAAATTAAGATCCAAAATTCTGTATAGCTTGAATATTTTTCAGAGCTGAGTCTCTCGTTCCATTGATTGCATGCTTTAAATGCATGAGCACAGTTTCACAGAGAAGAACAAAACTGCTTTTTTTTTCTATGCATTTTATCCATGGGTAGCAGGGGCAATAGTTGTCAGAAAGTTCTGAGTTCCTATTATATCAGGTACTTGTGAAACAATATATGTGAATAATCTCACTTAATATTCATGGCAAACTAATAATGAGGCAGAGAATATTATAATTGCCAATTTATAGATGTGAAAACTGAAGCTAAGAAAAGTTAATTACTAGACACAATATTATCTAGCTAAGAAATAGCCAAAACATAATAAGATAAAATTCAAGTGGCCTTACCATGAGTCATTTATTCCTTTAACAAAGTTATCCACTGAGTAAATACTTAGTAGATACCTATTATATGCCAGACATTTTTCTGTGAACTGGAAACATAATGACAAATCAGACAAAATCCCTACCAGTGCATAGTCCAGTGGGGAAGAAAGAAAATGAATGTATAAAAATGTTTCTAATGTAACAAGCAGTGATAAGGGGCAAAAGTGATGTTGGGGGCAGCTTAACTAGATAGGATGGTCTCCAAAGGCCTCTACTACAAAGGTGTCTTTGTAATGAAACCCAGCCAACAGTAGGAAGACAGCCAGTCACACACTTGCAAGGGAAGAGTCCCAGGTGGTGGCAAATTCTTGCAGTGAGTGTTTGTCACATTAAAGAGGCAGGAAGGAAGCAAACAGAAAAGAAAAAAAAAGGTAAGTAAGGGAGGAGTGGTAGAAAATGTGAAATTTGTAAAAGATGGTTCCAGGGGCATATTTTATAGGACATATGGGAAGTTTTATTCTCAGGCTGATCAGGAGACTTGGAAGGTTTTCATCAGGGGAGGGGATGGTCTGCTGGCTGTGGGGAGACCAGACTTTGAAGGGGCTCAGTGAGCAAGGAATCAGGGAGATCAGACTGGAGACTACTACAAGAATGCACACCAGACTTGTGGCAGTGACCCAAGTGGTGTGAAGTGGTGGCATTTAGAATGTACTTTGGATGTAGGGCATTAAATTTTCTTAAAGATTTCATACGAGATGTGAATCATCAGCAATAATGTTGCCTTTTAACTATTATGGTGCACCCTATCCATGTGCTCACCACAGCAGAGTGAATTTTATGTTTCTCCCAGGAAAAAAAAAAAAAAAAAGAAAATCAAGAAGAAAATAAAACCCTTCCTAGAAATAAGAAAACTACTGTCCCTAGAAAATCCAATACATGAGTAGCCCTTCTAGTAGTTAAACCTTTTAGTTTCATTGTTGCTCTATTACAGTTGTTCCACTTTTCCCCCTGCTGTTCTCCACTGCCCCGCTCTGATTCCACAGTCAGTCCTCACTGTATTGTCCATGTTCATGGGTTATTTATACATTTCCTTGACTAGACCCTTCCCCTTCTTTCCCACATTCCTTCCCTACTCCCTCCCCTCTGGTTGCTGTTAGTTGTTCCTTGTTTCTAGGCCTCTGGTTCTATTTTACTTGTTTGTTTTGTTCATTACAAAATGAATTTACAGATGAGATCATATGATATTTGTTTTTCACTGCCTGGCTTATTTCACTTAGCATTTTATTATCCAGTTCCATCCATGATGTCCCGACAGACAGAAGGTTCTTTCTTCTGCTATATAGTCCTCCACTGTGTAAATGTACCACAGGTTTTTGGTCCACTCATTTACTGACATGCATTTAGGCTGTTTTCAGCACTTGGCTATTATAAATAGTGCTATTGTGAACATAGAGGTACCTAAGTTCTTCTGAATTGGTGTTTCAGGATTCTTCAGGGATAATCTCAGCAGTGGAATCATTGGACCAAAAGACAGTTCCATTTTTTGTGCTCACTTCAGCAGCATATACACTAAAATTGGAACGATACAGAGAAGGGTCCCTGTGCAAGGATGACATGCAAATTTGTGAAGCATTCCATATTAAAAAAAAAAAAAGTTCCATTTTTAGCTTTTTGAGGAAATTCCCTACTGTTTTCCATAAAAATTAGACAACCTGAGTGAAATTGACAAATTTCTAGGAACAAATAACCTTTGTACCTGTGTTACTATTTGACTCTGTTTCTTCATCTTCTTAAAGTAGTCCCTTTATCATTTCTTGCAACGGTAAATTTGGTGGAGATATAGTCTTTTGGTCTTTTGTTTTCTGGAAAACTTCTTATTTTGCCTTCCATTTTAAATGAGAGTCTTGCTGGGTAGAGTTGTCTTGGTTGCAGGCCTTTGCTTTTCATTACTTGGAATATTTCTTGCCATTCCCTCTGGCTTATAGTGTTTCTGTTGAGAAATCACCTGAAAGCCTATTGGAGTCCCCTTGTATGTTACTAATTCTTTCTCCCTTACTGCCTTTAAGATTCTCTCTTTGTCTTTGAATTTTTCCATTTTAGTTATGATGTGTCTTGGACTCTTTGGGTTCACCTTGAAGGGGACCCTCTGTGTTTTCTGGACTTGCATGACTTTTGCTCTCATCAAGTTAAGGAAGTTTCTGAATTGGTGTTTCAGGATTCTTCAGGGATAATCTCAGCAATGGAATCATTGGACCAAAAGACAGTTCCATTTTTTGTGCTCACTTCGGCAGCACATATACTAAAATTGGAACGATACAGAGAAGGGTCCCTGTGCAAGGATGACATGCAAATTTGTGAAGCATTCCATATTAAAAAAAAAGACAGTTCCATTACTTTTTCAAACATGTTTCCTATCCCTTGCTTCTCTTCTTCTCCTTCTGGTATCCCTGTGATACAGGTATTATTACATTTCATATTGTCCTGTAGCTGTAGCTCTATTAATCTCTCTTCATTCTTTTTCAGTTTTTTATTTTGGTGCTCTGTCTGGGACTTTCTTCTACCTTGTCCTCCAGCTCAGTGACCTGACCTTCTGTTTTTAATTCTTTCTACTGTGTCCTTCATTTCAGAAAGTGTATATTCTCCTGGCTCTTATTGATAGTTTTTATGTCCTTTTTGATACTGGTATAGTTTGCAGTAAGTTCCTTGTAACTTCCCTGGAGTTCTTTGAAATTTTTATTGAGCTTATTGAGTATCCTTATAACCATCATTTTGAACTCAGTGTCTGAAAGTTTGCCTCCTCTACATCATTTAGCACTTTTTCTTGGGATTCCTCTTTTACTTTGATCGGGGGTTGTTTCTTTATTTCCCCATTTTAGGTGAGTCTTCTTGTGTGTTTCAGTTTCTTAGATTGATCTGATTCAACACTCTGTCTTCATTTGTGATGTTCTATTGTAGGAGACCTTCGGGATTTAGTGGTGTAGTCTTTTCGATCTCCTGAACTTGATGCTCTTGGGATGCCCTCTATACTATTTATGTGGGCTGTGTGGTTAAATTGGGTCTTAGTTGTTGTTGGGACATTCTTTGGTGGATCCTTCCCTCCACCTAGCTGACTAAGAGTCACTCCGCCCACCATGTCTTGTATGCTGGTGTACAGGTGCTGCAAGAAAAAAACTAAACAGCCCAGGAAAAAAACCCCACACCTGCAAATAGAACCCCCATCCATAATCACACTATCAATAGCAAAAAAGCCAGACAAAAAGAGATTAAGGTTATCATAAAAAGGGAAAAATGAATGTGAGATAACTAAGTGAAAGAAAAATGATTTTGAGAGGTAGAGGGAGGAGGAATAATAATAGGGAATAGGGACAAGGCAATAAGAGAAAGAAAGTATAATTTGCATCATAAATTTAAAAAGGAGGGAGGGAAAAGGCAGAATGAAATAAGAGAAGGGGAGTGTATAGTATTAGGTTTAAACAGAAATCAAATTGGAGGGAAAGATCTACCACAGCACTATCAACAACCAATGAGCAAAGATTAAGACAGGGGGGATGGGAATAAGAGGGAAAAAGAAAGGAGAAAAACTTAAGGAATGGCCAGAGAAAAGGGAAATGATTTTGAGAAGATAAAGGGAGAAGGAATATTAAGAGTGAGGAATTAAAACCAGGCCAAGACAGGAAAAAATTCAAATTTGAAGCCCTGGCTGGTGACACAGTGTATAAGGCACCAGCATGCAAACCCAAAGGTCACTGGTTCAATTCCCCAGCCAGGGCACATAACCAGGTTGCAAGCCAGGTCTCCAGCCAGGTCCGTAGCCAGAGGCAGGTGAAAGGCAACCATATATTGATGTCTCTCTCCCTCTCTGCCTCTCTGCCTTCCTCTCTCTCTGAAAATAATAAAATAAAATCTTTAAAAATAAATAAATAAAACAAGCAAAAAAAAAAAATCACAAAGGGCGGGAGAAAGGTAAAATGAGAAGAGGAGGATCTCAGCGTGGTGATGACAACTCCTTTTTTTATAGCATAGAGAAAATTAGACTAAATGTTAGGAGAAGTGAGCTATTGTTCTGACTCAACTAGTTACAGAGAATGTGACCCCAGGAAGATGCCTAAGCTCTCTGGATTCATTTGCTTTAACTATGAAATAGGCATAATAATTCATCTACATACTCATGAAGCTGTTGTGAAGGTCCAATATAATACAGTTGATAAAAGTATCCCAAAAATTCTAAAATATACCATACTTCAGTATAGAATGAAAAGTCTTTGTGCCCTGATTTAGCATGTCCACATATTGTTAGTATAAAGTTAACTTTTGTTACATATACTTCATAATCTGAATTTTAACATATCTATTATTGAGTCCTGTCTGTAAGTCCTCTCAACTACAGAAAATAAAACTCCATAACTGTAACTTCCTCCCTTCCATGCCCGGTCAATTGCTCTCTATTGTAACATCAGCTCTGCTATCTGTATTTTCCTTGTAATGTAATTATTTTTAGTTGTATGAGAAATATAATTGGAAAATTAAAAATAAATAATAAAATTATCAATGAAAAGGAAAGTAAAATAAACAAAAATCATGAAAACTCTGAGCTTTAAAAATAGTAAGAAAATTTTTTAATTTTTTAATAATATTTTATTATTTTTAGAGAGAAGGGCAGAGAGGGAGGAAGAAAGGGAGAGAGGCATCAATGTATGGTTGCCTTTCACCTGCTTCCAGCTAAGGACCTGGCTGGAGACTTGGCTTACAACCTGGTTATGTGCCCTGACTGAGAATCGAACCATCAACTTTTGGGTTCACAGGCTGGTGCCTATCCACTGAGCTACCTGCCAGGGCTAGAAAATCTAAATCAATTTGAGGAATATCAGCCTTCACTTTCATGGAACACAATGAGAGCACATCAGACCATTCAGAGGACTATCCACTCAAGCATAACTCTGAGTGCGTCTTGATTTACAAAACCAAACTAAGAGACTTCTGTGTAAACCCATTAAGGCATCAGACACTATTCACTTTTTATTTCACAAGTAACTGACATTTGTAGTGATTCCCAGGACAGCAACACCAGCCATAAGTGAAATCAGCTGAAGTGACTTCCTTCTCAAAAATTCTCAGTAGTGTACAGTTCTTATTGACTTGCACTATATAAAAAGTAATTACATAATTGCAATTTAAAAGGTTGGAGTTAATAATCCTGAACAGCTGCACCTTTAGACTTAACTGTTTGTATCTGAACAATTATGGGGAGAGAAACTAGCAAAGAAAAACAGAATGATTTCACTAGCTGCTATTAAAACATTCAAACAGATGAGGACCAGATATACAGCCCTTGATTTAGGAGCCACAACATACAAGTAATTTTTTCTTCCCATTCCCATACCACCCCACTAGCCTCCACTTGCCTTTCCACTCATTTCACCACTATAAATTACATATGAGAGCCAGGCTTTCACACACACACACACACACACCTAACACATGTCATCATATCAGAATATGAGGGGAAGGAACTTTGGAGCTTCAAGTAAGTGTTTGAGGTAGGAAGGAAAGAACCATGAAAGAGGTGAGAAAATTTACTCAAAGGACAAATTCCTATTGGTAAGCTGTGGCAGAGAGTGCTAACATTCTCCCTAGCCATGTGGTCCTCTCCATTTCCAGGCTCCCTTGAAGTTATACTGGATCATGTGATGGAGTGTGGCCAATGCAAAAATGGGCCAAGAAGCTACATGTCATGTGTACATTCTGCCTCTGGGTAATGAATCCAGCTCAGTCTTCCATGTTTCTTCATTAGCAGCTGAAATGGGAGAGCTATGAGATGATGGAGCAATCTGATTCCACTGCTGGAGCAGAGCTGCCCAACTCCCATAGGATTTAGTATGAAAAGAAATAGCTCTGAATATGTAAACCCACTGAAATTTTGGACCTCCTTTTTTCAGTACATAGTGGTAATTATCCTGAAACAAATGCTTTTGGTAACAACTTGTAACACATTGTCTTGAGGTGTCAGAGTCAAAACTGAAAGCTGAATCTGTAAACACAAACTCAAAAAGTTCAGAGTATGAGATTAGACAGGTGATGGATTAGATAGATAGATGATCAGGAAGATGATTAGATAAATATCATTGGTTATGTAGTAGAAATTGAAAGTCGAACAGCTTCTCTGATGCTTCTCATAGCCCCATAAACCAACGCCTTGTTCAATTGCTGCAACCTTATCATTTTATCTCAATTTATGTATTTAAGTCAGTAAGTCTCTTTTTAAAAAATACAGAGAAGTCTTTCACTTTTCACATTACAGTGTGAGTTAGTTGGTTCTGATTTTTTTCGTAGCACCTATGTGAGAGTAAATATATTGATAAAACTGGAAATTGGGAGATAAAGGAAGGCAGATTGTTTAAAATAATGTGGAAATGGCGTGGGAGTGCCTGAGTATGAGTGCCTGTATGTAAGTTATGGGTTTGCTAGGACTGCCAGAGTGGTGCTGAGTGGAGGAAGAGAAAACGTAGGGTTGTAGGATGCCCACAGCAAATCCTGCAGGTTTCAAATTTTTGCTTACGGCCATCCCTAGGAATTGGGAAAGCCATCATTATTCTTCCATCTAACTCTCAAGGCTGGCTGATTCCTATTCCCAGGTGTTCTAACAATGTGCACTTTAGTTTTGCTACATGAATTAAGTAAGCTTTTGTGGGTTAGCCTACACCCTAATTTCTAGTCAACACTGTTTCTATGTGAGAATATTTTCCAAATTCCACACAAACAGTTCTGGAATACAACCTATTCATAACATTTGAGATTATGAAACTAAAGAACCTTATGATTTTGACTAAATTTAGCTTTAAATCATAGTGCTAAGAACCTACCGTCTCTACCCCTCTTAGATCTAGCCTTTCTCCAGATAATCAGTAACCATGAGGCAGAAAAAGACAGTACCCCTGATTGACTACTAGTCATAAGGTGTGGACCTCTTGACCTAATTTATTTTTAGTCCCTGAGCCCTAAAGTGGAATGATCCCCTGCCTACTTTTTCATAAAACTGACAGGTCACTGGAAAAGACCTCAGAGCTATCCTACAGACTTGAAATGGTTTGTTACCCTCGGACCAGTTATCACCTTGGGCCAATCTCCTCCCACCATGACCCAAACCCCAACCCATGGTATCTTGTGATTTTGAGCCATATAATTTGTAACCTAATCACCATTGAGAGTTCAGGCTTTTGAGCATTAGCTTTGTCCTGGATGGCATCATTCATCAATAAAATGGCCAACCTTTCTTCACCACAATTCTTTGTGTTTAGCTAGTACCGAATGGACCAACTCTTTCTATAACAATTGCTTGTGCATTGAATCAATTCATATACTTCCTTGCAACCACAAAGACTGAATAGTTCGTCTTCATTGCACATCTTTGTGGATGCCTTTTTAAAAGGTTATGATATTTTTTCCTTCTTAAATTTGTCTGATTTTATCTAGTTGAAGGTATTTTCAAAGTTAAGTTCTAGAAAAAGTCATTATGGAGGTAAAGGCCTATGTCACGGATCAGAATGGTATGGTAGTCCCCTCCCCCTTACCCATAGTCCTGCTTTTAGCAGTTTCAGTTACACATGGTCAACTGAAATATCACTTTATATCACTTTAATAACAGTATACTATGTGGAGTTTCGGAATGATTTGCCCCAAGATGTGTCACTCTGGCATGAAGATTATTTTGAGCTGAAAACAATCAAGACTCAGAAGGCTCAGAAAGAACCTTTGAAAAAAAAGAACCTTTGGCCTTCCCCTTACTGCATAATAGAATTTAAGATAGAAGACCTGCCCCAAGGTTGTTATTATCATAGATAACCATAGTTTAATTTGGTCTGAACTAGGTATGGTAAATGGGGAGGAACCTAGCAAAGACCATTTGACCAATGTCCTCCCTGTGCCCCATTGTTTCAAGATGGCTAAGCACATGTTTGTTTCCTAAACATTAACTTTTTTTTATCTTTATTTCCCTTTAAAGTCCTAGGCCCCTTCCTTATTCCAGAAGGACATATACACCTCACTTTGTCTTATTGTTTTTGGAATTTTCATTCTTATACGAATTCCCTGAACACACATACTAAAACTTGATTTCATCCTATTACTCTGCTCTCTGTTGTTTAAATTAATCTACCAGCAAGAAAAACTGAGAAAAAGGAAAAAGTTTTCCCATCTATGACAATTATTGTATTTTGTTCTATATTATCATTAGTTACTGTTGTTAACCTCTTACTGTGACTAATTTATAAATCAGACTTTATTATGGGTGTGTCTGTATAGGAAAAATATAGTATGTATAGGGCTTAGAACTATCCACAGTTTCAGACATCCACTGGGAGCCTTGGAATATATCTTCCACAGGTAGGAGAGGACTACTGTATATTGGTTAATAAAAAAAGCAACTGGTGATGCTTAAGAAATATCCAATGGAAAAGAAAGAGCTAATTCTTTAGAGGAAATGCCATGCAAAATCTAAGGAGACCTGCCAAGGAAGGCAGCTCTGTGTCAGTATCCAGGATAAGTCAAGTAATTTTTACATAATGAAGTGGCATGTGCATATCTGGGTCTTGAAAAGTAAAAAAGCTGCACATTAAAGCTATTGAAAAATGTTTTCTTTTTCAAGGCTTCTTCATGTAGGATCACCAGTAAGAGCTGCTTTCTGTGACTACTGTTAAATACATACAAAAAGATGGAGGAATGTTGCAGGAGGTGGCAGAGTTGACATGGAGAGTCTCTTTCTCAAAACTTTTAGTCTCATCTTATGGCTACAATTCACTGCAACATTAGGTAGGTCCTCATCTCTTTATTGACAAGAACTCAAGTCTTGTCATGGAAAATATACACTTGTAAGAGATTCTCCTAAACTGAGTCCGTTGTTTTTCTAGGTACCAAGTTCATTTGCATAAAGGCAGGGTTGGTCCTCTGAAAAGATTTTGTTTCTCCAAAACTTCTTCCCACTGCCATCCCACCTCTTTTAAGTCTGACAGCAATAATTGCTTCTCTAAGCTAACTGCAAAGCACTCAGATGCCTCAGGTCAACTGAGGTGATTCACTGAAATACCCAGCTATGTTTGGGTAAAATCTGCTACATATACTCAAATGTGGGTAATGTACTAAGAGAGACAACTGAAGAAGGTTATCAAAGTTTTACAACTGCCTTGTGTTCCTGAAATCTGACACTTAGTTCTTTATTTATCAGCTTTTTCTCTGGATTATTAGTTTAAGACAATTCAGGAAAGATTTCTCGACTTACTTGTGTGTCCAAGACTTTTCAAAACAAGCATTCTCATTCAAGCTAGACACTGATGGGCAATTGCTAATGTCTCTCCATTACTACCCTTGGAATTAAAAGTGCCACAACCATGATCTTTATTAATTCAGAATCCTAGTCTTTGACAAGTTATTATGGGAATGAGTTATTCTGATAATAAATTTATTCAGTTAAAGTCTACATATCTCTGACTGTTATTTTAATTAAACTAATTAGGTAGGCATTTGCTGCTTACTATATAGCTCTTTTGTCCCCAAAAGTAGTTTATGTTTGGG
This sequence comes from Noctilio leporinus, assembly GCA_004026585.1. Lineage (NCBI taxonomy): Eukaryota > Metazoa > Chordata > Mammalia > Chiroptera > Noctilionidae > Noctilio > Noctilio leporinus. Next base: position 27,345 of record PVIW01009396.1, read on the forward strand.
GTGACCAGACCCACACTAAGCAAACAGTTTTCTAATATAAACTAGCCTGAACTGGCTAGTTTAGTCAAAAAAATGTTTGTTGAGTGAGAGACCAAAGAACAAATAACTACTCAAATGAGCAGCCATATAACAGGAATAACAAAGAAGTACTTAAGACCAGGTTATCACAGGGAAAATAAACAATGATATCTGGAATTGTGAAAATGCATTCCACTTGCATGATACACCTTTCTCTCCCAGTGAGTACCTGAAATAGTCATGGCTGCAACAAGTAGAAACTTTGGGACAGGCCTCCATCCTAGATCTCTGCTGCCTGCAGAGCCAGGCCTTTGGAATCCTCACCATCCCAGATCAGGCCAGGGAAGTGTTATTATAATACATCATGGAACCATGGTTACAACTTGACTAGACACAATAGTTTTTAAAGATATAATATACATGAACACTGGAGAAATTAAATGTTCCTTAGTCACTAAGAGAACATGGTGATTTGGGCAGTACCTTGAAGACACTATCTGCTATACTCATGGTGTCTAGAGTTCAGTATACTATTTAAATAATATAAATGTCCAGCTTGTTCTTAATTTAGAGAAGTAGTGCTATGTTGTTCAAAGTGTTGTGTTCATGTGTACATTGACCTGAGCATAACATGTCATACTTTATCTGATTATATGGTTTTTAAAGTTCAAATTAAATCCAATTGTTCAGATCATGAAAAAATAAACACTAATTGAGGGTGGGACCAGTTGAGTCAGAAGTTCTACCTACACCTATTACTTTCTGTTCTGTCTATTAACACACCTCCCCTTAGTGTCTATCCTTTCTTAGAAGGTTTTCTTAATGCTATAGTTTTGTAATATATTTTTTCATTATTTCCTTAATTTGTTAATAATGTCCTCATGTTGTCTTTTCATCCAAATGGAATTTTCCAATATGCATCCTCTTATCCATGCAGTTTTGCTGCTAAAATGCTTTTGCATTGTTTCTTTTGCTGAGTATTTAATTTACTATTTTCTTTGTAGCAGCTTCTGGGTCTGATTAACAATTTCCCTTAAGCAAGTCAAAGAGGCCTCAGTCTCTACTTCCATTCTAATATTTCTTGCAAGATCAGTAAGTGCAGTTCTAAATCAGTCATCAAAATCAATGTATACTTCTTGAAGTTTTACCCAAAGCCTCAAAATCAAGATTTCTACAACATAATCTGTCAGAACATTTGCCTGCATTTTCTGTTGATGAATCACCATGATGGTTTTATGGTTACAGATGAAGTTTCCATAGCTCCTCTATTCTAGATTTTCCCATTTGCACTGAGGTCCTTAAGGAAACCAATTTGACATACTTAACATATCCAGCCAGGCTATGGATCTGATATGAAATTGAAAATGACTTATAGACTTTAGAGCTATACAAATTAAAACTTCACACATTTTGATCTGTACAAAAGATTAAGTGGTCACATAACTTCTTGGAGTCATCAACAGGTGAGGAATGTTGATTCAAATTGTATCTGTAGAGAAAGAGAATTAGATTGAGTAGGGCAAGGGCCACTCTGGGCAAAGCTGCTAAGAAATAGCCAATAAACTTGACATGTTCCTTGCCTCTCTCTCTGGAAGACCTAAACATTAAGCAAAGAAAGAAGGACCATTTGGCATCAGGAAAACATGGCCCACCAGACCCTCTCCAATTAGTAAGCTAATGGCATTTTTTAAATTTAATTTTATTGTTGTTTTATTACATCTATCCCCTTTTTCCTTTCCTCTGTCCCCTCCCCCACCTACCCATTCTCCCCAAAGTCAATCCCTCTTGTTGTCCATGTCCATGGTTCTTCCATGCTAGCTCCTTGACTAAACTGCTCCCCTTCTTTGCCTCCTCCTCTCCCTTCCCACCTCCCACCTTCCCTCTGCCCACTGGAGATCTATTCATTATATTCATGTATCTGGTTCTGTTTTGCTTATCTGTTTGTTTTGTTCATTATTATCTATTGAAATCTTCATTCTACTCTGAGGAAAATAAAAGTATTAGGATGAGGGAGTTTAAAGTGATTGTATCACTCATTTCCCAGTACATGGATTAAGAGGTGACCAGGCAGGGAATGGCAAAAGTTTTTGAATTCGTAAAATTGTTGGAACTACATGATTCTATAGAATTTATAAGGATATTATGATTACCCAAAAAGGAAAATTGTTATAGGGTAGCATCAGATATATTTGAATATAACTGTGTCCACAAAAATGAAAAGTTTACAAATATTACCATAAAATACATTTTAAGATATTTTGTAGTGGAATGAATGCATAATATTTTAAGATATTCAGGTGTTGCTTTTGACCTGTAGCTAATCCAGGATCTCAAAGAGAGAGAAAGAATGCTAGTGTTACATGAAAGAGGAAAAAGGAGAAATAAGCATTCACACAGATGTGTGCAAAGACAAATCAACAAAATCTACCAAATTGGGAGCAGATTTGTAACAGACTGGTAGGTAGGAACTTTTGTTTTTAAGTTTAAAATAGCAAAATAGCACTGCTTGGTTTTGGTAGGAACTAAGGTTAGAGTGGAGCAAAAAGACATTATCTGTGTTCACCAACCTGGCTTCCAACATGCAGATATAAACTGAGATTATACACTGGAATTCATTCTGACTACTGGAAATGGATATTATCATAGTTATGCACTGTCAGAAAAATTTTAAAAATTTCTACCCTGCTATGCAACACATTGAAGAAAATGTGACAAAACAAACAATATGATTTACTTTCTTTGTATTCAACTATATTGGCTACCTTACTCTGTTTCCTACTGTTTACCATTTAGATAAAATTTGTAGGTTGGTTCAGCTAACAGAAATCATAAGCAAAAGTAGCATGCTTTTTAAAGCTCATAGTCTTGTTTTATGGATTTACCTTTGCCTATTAGAGAAATTCCCCAATTTTATTTTTGTGTTTTATTGTTTGGGGAGTAGGAATAATATTTATGAAAGAAAATATTGTTTTATAAGAAGTGTGAAATTTGATCATCTTTAAAGCTAGACTCAATAGAACTTAAAATTGGAAAAACTGTCCCATTGCAAATTTATGCAATAGGAAATTACATAGGACATATTTCTAGAAAAGCAAAAATGAGAGTAATAAATGGAGATCAAACTCCAGACTGGTGAAGGCATGAGATTATTCTTGCAATGCACTCTGCACCCACACAGGCTTGCATACACACTGTCAAATTCAGTAAAAAAAAAAAGGGAATCTATTGCAAGCCAGATCTCCAGCCAGGTCCATAGCTGCAGATAGGTGAAAGGCAACCATACATTGATGTCCCTGTCCCTCTCTGTCTCTCTCTTTTCCCCTCTCTCTAAAAATAGTAAACAAAATCTTAAAAAAGGAAGAGAAAGAAAGAAAGAAAGAAAGAGAGAAAGAGAGAAAAAGTGAAAGAAAGAAAGAGAAAAAGAAAGAAAGGAAGAATCTACCATTATAATTTTAAAAACCCAGACTCTGGGTGGTAAATTCCTGAATTATTTTTTCTATGGCTATTACAGAGAGGCTAGGGATATTTGAAACAAAGAGAAAGTTGATCATGCCTAATGTATCCAGTTGCTCCAAAGCTGTGTCTCCTTGGGGGCCAAAATAGGCAGGTGAAAACATACAGCACAAATTTAAGCATAAAAATATAGAGGAATGAAGTGCTTTCCTGTTTGATCCACATTTAAAGTGAGTTGACTAAGGATTTTTTGTCAATATGGAGATGGCTGCAGATGCTTTTTATCTTACGTAGTCATTGTTTGCTTTGTTGTCCCAGTTAAAGTGCTGTGAAATATTGTTAAAGAAAATATGGTAAGGCTTGTAGCATTTCTTCAACTGACCATTGGTTAAACAATTAAATGCCTAAAAGAAAACCAATCAGACTTATGGACAAACATAATAAAGAAATGTGGGAATTAAGACTGGAGCAAAGAAATCATGTCATCCTCCTACAATGTGCTGATGTTTACTGTCATTAAATACAATTTTTCCTTCCTACTAGAAAATGAGTAATTTAACTGTGATTTCATATGTCTTTCAGATTTTTTGTTAAATTAATACTTAACTAGCTTATGTTTTCCTATGGCTACTGTACATTGACTATTTTTTTTCACATTACGTTACACTGTTTATTGTTGATATAGGAAAGTGATTGGCTTATGAATGTTGATTGTACAACTAGTCTCTTTACGGAGTTCCTAAACTTTCAAATAGTTTTTAGTTGATTCTCTTTCATAATCTTGCTTCCTCCTTTCTAATATTAATATCATACTTCTTTCTCTTGGATAATTGCATTAACTAATATTTCCATGACAATGTTAAATAATTGCAGAAAAACTGGCATCCTTGTCTTTTTTCCTGACTTTTATGGAAATGTATCTAGTGTTTGTCTTTCAAGCATGAAAGGCTTCTTGTTAAAATATTATATATCTCTTTATGTTGTAGTCACATCTTGGCGTTTGGGGCTATTGTAGTCAGAATGACCCAGTCAAGGTGAGAGAAAACAGAAGGCCCAGTCTCTGGTTCAGTTGCAAAGGTTCACATATATTGAAGGGAAAATAGTGGGCAATATCATTGCTGTGGTTTTTACTAATTTGAAAATGAAAAAAAATAGGAAAGGGCAACGCAGACTTGAGAGATCATACAAATTTCTTTGGATTTACTAATTAATTTCACTTAGAAATTTTAATATATTTTATTTATTCATTATTTTTTTAATATTTTATTATTTTTAGAGAGATGGAAAAAGAGAGACAGAGAGGGAGAGAGATGTCAATGTATGGTTGCCTTTCACCTGTCTCCAGCTAAGGACCTGGCTGGAGACCTGGCTTGCAACCTGGTTATGTGCCCTGGCTGTGAATCGAACCAGCTACCTTTGGGTTCACAGGCCAGCACCTTATCTACTGTGCCACCAGCCAGGGCCATATATTTTAAATTAATAAACAGTCTCCTTGTACACATTTATTGAGCATCTATGATGTTAATAGGAACTTAGTAGGTTATGGAGATATTTAGTAGAACAAAGAGCCATACATATAAGTACAAAGATCTGATAAGTGGAAAAATATTAAACTATGCAAGCCTTAGGTTAGTGCAGTGCACTTCAAATTTTGGCTCTGTAATCAAATGACAGCATGAACTTATTTAACCATTTGTGACTCCACTTTCTAATCTGTAAAATGGGAAAACATTTATTTTAAATGTATTATGGGGGTAAATGAGCTAATATACTTATAGTAATTAGAGTAGAGCCTCACACACAGTAGGTACTACATAGGTTCACTAATTTTTTATTATTGTGACAACATGGAAGGGAGAGAGAGTTTCAGTGTCCCTAGAAGTTTAGTTTAACAGAGCTAAAGTATAAAGGCTGGGTCAGACTTTGACAAGGGCTAAGAGAAGAAGTGGAAAGTAGAGAGTGAGGATTAGAAAGTATACTACAGGCACTGAGAGCTGCTTTTGTCAGATGCAAAGGTATATTATATATTTTTACAGTTTAACAAAGGGAAAGGGAAGAAATTATAAGAGATTAGGCAAAAATGTTAAGAGCCAGATTATGAAAAGCCTCATATGCCAGCTAAGGCAGTTGCATTTTATTCTGTGTGGATGATGGAGGGACCCTAACTATCTCTAATCAGGGAAATGACGTGATCAACTTGGATTTATTTCTGGAAATGAAAAGATTGATTTTAGAACATCTTAACTGGAAGATATTGAAATACCATATGCTCATGACTATTTCTGAAGTTAAATGACTATTAAAGGTTAATGTATAAATAAAAAATTAATTCACCGAGTTTAGCTTCTTATCAATAAATGATAATTTAATGCCTTTATCTAAGTGCTTCCTATAGCAAGACTCTACGTTGAAAGATCCTGGGAACCACGGTGACCATAATTTTGTTCAAATCTAATGAAAAGATTTAGTAAAATGCAATCTATATGAAAAATAGCAATGTGGATCAAAAACTGAGCAGAGTGTTCAATCACTCAATATAATTTATATGCCATCCACCAAATGTATATCTAAACTCTTTTCATGGAAAATAAATCTTAAGCAATGTCATCTTGCATTGACATAATGCTGTATAAGCTATTTTCACTGGCTTTCTTCCTTTCCCTTATTAATGTTAAAATTTCCATTTTTTGAAGAGGGTTGAACATTTTAGTTACTCAAAGAACACTTTAAGATATATGGTAGACACTATTCAAATCACCTTATAAATATAAATACTTGCCCTTTTTTTAGAAAAAAGACTTTATTTATTATTTTCAGAGAGAGGGGAAGGGAGAGAGGCAGAGAGGGAGAGAGACATCAATGTATGGTTGCCTTTCACCTGCCTCCAGCTACAGACCTGGCTGGAGATCTGGCTTGCAACCTGGTTATGTGCCCTGGCTGGGAATCGAACTAGCGACCTTTGGGTTTGCAGGCTGGCACCTTATCCACCAGCCAGGGCGATATTTGCCATTTCAATTCCCAAAACAATCTTGTGAGTCAGATAGAAATTGAGCTATACGTAGATTAAAAATTTCACAATACAGAACCCGAATTTGAACCAGGTAACCTGGCTCCCAAGGCTATGTTCTTAATCACTACATTTTATCTCCCTCACATATGAAAAATTTTTGTTCTGAAGGAAATCTGAGTAACTTCTATTCAAAAAATGAAACATTCTCCTCATGTATAATACTGCTAGCACTGCTAAACAGGTATATGAGATAAAAATAATTCAACTTATTTGGTCACAGATTTCAACACAATAAATGTGTCTCACAGCTGTTTCTTCCCTTTTTTTCCTTTTAAGTGAAAACACTACTCATTCCATCTTGAAAGGAACATTCTTCACTGTTCCCTCCTTCATATGTCCATGCTGCTTCCCTGCACAATGAATTCTAAAGTCCAAGCTTTGGCTGAAGAAACTGCCTATTCTTGAGTAAGAATGATAAAGCTGTTTTTACAATGATCATTCCTGACCTTCCTTTCTTCAGACTCCAACGAATTCCCTGTGTTGGTATCTAAAAGGACTCACAGAATGTTTAATTACACTGATGAAATAACCACTTCCAAAAAGAAGACAGGGGGGCAGTACAAATGAAACAAATCCAACCAAAAAAAGAGCCACATTTAAATAAATGCCATAGACAGAAAAAAAGAAAAAAAGGGAGGAAGGAAGGAAGGAAGATGGAAGAAAAGAATGTCCACTTACTCATTGCAGAAAACAAAACAAAACAAAACAAAACAAAACAGCTGATTATGCAGCCACAAGAGGGAAAAGTCCAATTTTTTCCTAGAGTCAGCCAGAGGCCTGTTAGTGAGCTTTAGTAGAATCCTCATATATGGAGTTCCCAATGAGAGATAATCCTGCTTCTTAGCCGCATTCGGATGGGAAGCAAAAGACCAGCACCAGATGCTGCTTCCAAGGAAAGTCTTTATGCGAAAGTCAATACCCTAAGGACCTCACATATAAATGACTAAGGATATCCCCCCAAATGATTTTCCACTGGCCTATGGGCAGCCAGCATAGATAGCAAATGATGAGTCTTGGTAAGTATCCTACCTATGCTAGGAGTAGCAGTTTGCTTTCCAAGTAAATTGTGGGGAAACCCTAAAATTAGGCATGCCAACTGCCTGAAGGTGGCAACTCTATCAATAACCCTGGAGGAGTCTGCTGTGTCAATGAGAAAAGACCAGGTTTCTAAACTTTCTTATAAACATCATAACTAGCAAGTGCTGAGGCTGGCATCCTGAGCACCCTTTTTCCTTTATGACCTTTTAGGTGCAAAGATTGAAAAAAGGGACCCATAAAAATCCCCTTAATAGGCCCCGGGTATATAGCATAACACTAATGGTAATGACTGTAACTGCTGTAATCTGAAACTCACGGAAATGGCAAGGGCACTTTTAAAAAATTATTTTATTAATGATTTCTGAGAAGTTACTCCAATGCAGAGATGTTCAATAGAAGGAAGCTTCAATGTTAGCCAGGTCTGCAAAACATACCAACATCTGAGGTAGCTGCCCCAAATCATCCTCCTGAGAAGCCATGTTAAATAGGGAGAAATGAGCCCCAAGAGCCAATGACATCATTGCTTATCAGGCTAATAACTGTAACTTCACCCAATTTAAACATACTGAGGACACTAGGAGGAGAGGAGAGGTGTTTTGTAGCACATCTGATTGTGTATTGACAGGTTGAAGAGCTTGGAGTGCTCATTCTAACACCCCCTTAAGTAAAGGAGTTAACGAGAGCAGCTTTGCTCAAATGACTGTAATCCTGAAGTGTTCTGAACCTATATGATTCTTTTCTTAGGAAAAGCACAAAATCAGTTCCAATTATTAGCCTGTTAACTGCTGCAATGCCTCTCTCTATGGAAAGTAAGATTGTTGTGTTTATCATAGAAAAGATGAAATGGAAATAGAGACAACACTTATTGAGTGTGCTGGTTGCTGAAAATTTATGTTTCTCTAGTATCTTTTATCATGAAACTCTGTGTCTATGTTCCCATTTCAAAGGATATGGGTGTCAGAAGAGAGAGTTGAGGAAGACAAAGAGAGAGAGAGAGAAATCATACTTGTGTGCATAACGATAGAACACAATAATCAAATGGACATTTTTTGTGTGTGAGCATGTGTATTTACTGGAATAATCTGATTGATTTAATCTAAAGCTACCTGAATAGTTCTGAAATGATAACTATACCTCTATAATAAAAGTATAAAGAAAAGATTATGTAACAGTTCAATGTACCCAATGTCCATGATTAAATTTTTCATAAAATTCTAACCTTATCATTCTCATCATTCTCTCTCATTACCAAGTAGAGAGGAGGCAAAAGAATTACATTGAATTCAATTTTAGGTACATTAAGAAAATATCCAAGAAAGCATGAAAGAAAGAAAAATAAAAAGATATAGCAAAAACAGTATTTTAAAAGGAATTTTTAAAGCTATTTCCTTTTTGGAAAATGTTTTGTATGAAACATGAACATAGAAAGCAAACATTTATTTATTTTTTTAATGTTTTACCTTAAAACAATTACATAAAATCTTTGCCATCAATCTTTGTAACATATTTGAAAATGTTGTGTAAAAACTGAAAATATACTATAATTTTGATTTTTAATTGCAGTTTCTTGGGATTTGTCATGGTAGTCCTATTTGCAATAATTAAAATAAAGTAGTCCTGAATTTCCTTGGACAGAAATACTCCTGAACAGGAAACAATACATGCAAGAAAAGTCATGCATTCAGTGGAATTAAACATAATGTTTAAAAGTCTCTCTGCTGGATTTTTTCTTACAAAGTCACGGCCACTTAACATTTAGAGAAGGAAGAACTAGATATTAAGTATCATAGATCATAGAGTATTTTAAGATTTCTGAATGAGAACCAAAAATAATCAGGAAAATATAGTTTATTCAGTTTCTCTGATTAAATAGTTATTTTAAATGTTAAGAAGCACTTTCTGCATTGGTCATCCATAGAGCAAAATATGAAAATAGAGCTTTTTATTTTTTTTTTAACATGTGTTTTAAGAGAATAAGACAGTTATAGATTTGGAGAAAATAATTACAAAAGGATAAATTTCATACAGAACTGTTATCTAAAATATATTTTTAAAAAACTCTTCGAAGTCAACAGTAAGAGAAAAACAACAATTTAAAAATGGGCAAGGTCCCTAAACAAACACAGACAGCAAGTAAGCACATGAGAAGATGTTTAGTGCTCACTTAGGCAGCACATACACTAAAATTGAACGATACAGAGATTAGCATGGCCCCCTACGCAAGGATGACACGCAAATTCATGAAGCATTCCATATTTTTCTGAGTTGAAAAAAAAAAAAAAAAGATGTTCAACATCTTATGTCATTAGGGAGTTGGAAATTAACAATGAACTACTGCTATTGGCCTAGTAGAATGGCCAAAATACAAAACACTGACAACAAATACTAAACAGGAAGTGGAACAACAGGAACTATCATTCATTGCATTTGGAATGTAAAATGGTACAGCCACTTTAGAAGACAAAACTAAACATACTATTCCCATATAATTCAGCAAACCCTCTCCTTGGTTTACTGAAAGGAGTTGAAAATGTATATCCACACAAAAACTACACATGGATACTTATAGCAGCCTTGCTCTGAATTGTCAAAACTTGGAAGAAACCAAGCTGTCCTTCAGTAGGGGAATGGTAAATAAAGTGGGGTACATCCAGAATATTATTCAGTGCTAAAAAGAATTGAGCTATCAAAACCTGAAAAGACATGGAGCAAACTGAAATGAATAATTCTAAGTGAAAGGAGGCTCTGTACTGTATGATTCCGACATTCTGGTAAAGGCAAAACCATGGAGATGGTAAAAGGATTAGCACTTGCCCAGGGTTGTGGGGGAGGGAAGAATGAATATGCAGAACACAGAGGATTGTTAGGACAGTAATACTAATCATTTCTTGGCCTTTTGCCTCAGATCAAGCATAGGACAGTAAAACTATTCTGCAATATACTACAGTGATGGCTACATAGCATTATACATGTGTCCATACTAATAAAGTATACAACAGTTAGAATGAAAGGTAATATAACTATGGACTTTGGGTGATTATGTTGTGTCCATGTAGGTTTATCCATTGTAATAAATGTGCTACTTTATTGTGGTATGTTGATAGTGGGGAAACTATGTGGGGGTGGGGCAGGGATTATGTTAGAACCCTTTGTACTTTCTGCTTATTTTTGCTGGTAACCTGAAACTGCCCTAAAATACTGTTTATCATATTTTAAAAAAGATTTTATTTATTATTTTTAGAGAGAGAGGAAGGGAGAGAGACAGAGAGGGAGAGAGACATCCATGTATGGTTGCCTTTCACCTGCTTCCAGCTACGGCTCTGGCTGGAGACCTGGCTTGCAACCTGCTTAAGTTGGCCTGTTTGGGAATCAAACCAGCGACCTTTGGGGTTTGCAGGCTGGCCCCTTATCCACTGTGCCACCGGCCAGGGCTGTTTATCATATTTTTAAAAAAGTGTGTTTATCATCCCTGTTCTTTTTATTATCTTCCTTAAACGTGAACATTTCATTTGAATTCATTGTTCTCTTTAATCTGGTCTTGATTTAACATTTTTCTGTTTTAACCAGTTAGAGAGACAGGAGGGTGAAGAGATCCCTCCCATGTCAAGGCTGACCCTTGCAGTAGCAAAAAACAGACCTGTTCACAGATACTCCTTCAGGTTTGGGGAATTATTTAACCCTGGACAGCTAAACTTATCAGCTTCTATAAGCCAGAAGCATTAGCAAGAAATATTACAGCAGTAAGGCTTGTGATTTTAAGTACTCATTGGTATGCAACTTTGATTTTCAGCCCATTTGTTGTTTTCTAGCTCACAGAAAATTGTGTACATGAACTGACTTCACTATGGCCAGAGAGGAGACAAGATGGGCAGATGAGTTATTGACAGTTTTGTGGGTACAATGTTCCCCCAAATACCTTTTACAATAGAATAATTTTTCCAAATTTGGTGATTTCCCAAACCACCTTAACATATTCTATGTCTTTCTCTTATGGTTTAATTAGTTGTAAGGTAATTCAGTCATGATGCAGATACTTTGGAAGCATATGGGATAAAAGGGGCTAGAGAGAAATTCAGAGGTTATTGTGACTTAATTGAAATTTATGGTCAAATAGTTTTGATCATCAAAAACACACTTTATGATGTCCCTAGTACCAGGAATTCAGTAGCTGAGAATAACTTACCATTTCATTACCATTTTTATTGCCATTTTGGAAAACACATCATGAACTCAGAACAGCCAGTCAACCACATTTATTGAGCATCACAACATAAAGAGCCCAGCATTCTACAGTACAGGAAGAATACAGAGAAAGCTTTTGTTTATGCCTGATGTTTGCCTTGCAGATGCTTAAAATCTTATGACAATTTGAGACCCCAACTAAGTTGTGACTATAATTACTTCCCAAAGAGGCTGCCAGTATTAAAAAGACCCAAAATAACTAATGATCTATGGCTAAGAGGAAGAATACAGAATCGTATATAACTAACATGTGTAGATTAATACTATAAAGTTAACGGTAACTATCTGTTGTAGATCAATTACATGGTACGTTTGCTCTCTCTGTGCTTTTCAGTGTTTTTCAAATGTTTAATATTTACTAGGTATGCTGTATTAATAAGGAAAACATATTTTATGTTTAAAGTTAAAGAAAAAAATGAGTTCTTATGGTTATAAATCTAGGATGAAAGTATATGTAACCAGTAATAGTAATTTGATAAACCCCAGAAAAATACTTACTAATGAAAGAATAGTTGGAAAAAAAACAATTGGGAACAATTGTGAGGAGCAGAGAGGGAAAAGAATTCTTTCTCACTTTAAGTAGCAAGAATATAGGATTGATTGTTACCTAGGACCAGATTTGACTCATCCTTCGGTCCACAAACAGAAGGGTTATTATATTTCAAGCCAGAAGGGGGCAGCAAGGAGCTGTTCTTAGAATAAATAAATAAATAACAACACAAAGACATTCCAGAGGCCTAAAGACTGGAAAAGGGGAGGGAGTCAAGCCAAGCTGTTCAAGAAGTGAGGAAGGGTCAGGCTAGGGAGTCCACAGGATGGAGGCAAAACCAAACACAGCCAAGGAGAGGGAACTATGATAGCACTCTAGCCACTGAGAACTGAAAGCAGTCAGGGCAGCACATGCCAAAACTAAATTCTGCATCTGGGTACCAGGAGAGAAAGAAACATCTAGAAAGACTGTTCCATTGGGTGGACTCTAGAAGGAAGAATGGGACCTTTCTTGTTCCAAGTGTCAGGAGCCAATGGGCTCCTAAACTGCTGATCCACAGGCTATAAATAAAGCCTTTTAGGCTCGCACACAAAACTCCTGTCCTGACTCCTCCTTTCTGACCTGTATGCTCAAGGAACCAAACGATCTCCTCTACAAGAGGAGAGCGTATAATTTACTTGGATATGTGGACCAGCCACTGAACCTAGAGACACACTACCCGTGCCCGGCCATACTCAGCCACATCTGAAAATCAAACCCTCCCAGTTATCAGCCATGGGACAGATTTTTATTCTGGTTTAATTCTAACCCTTTCTTTAGGAGCTTTGGGAGCTAGCAATATACCTGGCTTGCATGAGATAGACTTAGAATATTCATCTTTCACTGCCCCTCCCTAGAGAGAAATTAACCCTCTCTATCTTTCTTTCCCCTTCACCCCACTGAGTCTAGAGGCAGTGCTGCCTGTAGGTTAAGAGTCTTGAGGAAGATTCAAATCAAAGTATGTCCAATTGTGAAGTCTAACCTTACGGATGCATACCACCTCTGTGTCTCAATTACCCTATCTGAAAAGTAATCCACATATTTAGTTGTGAAGAAAAAATGACATAATCAATTTATATAAAACACTTTGTAATGTGTCCAGAATAGTGTGAACACTCAATAAAGGTGAGCCATAGTTTTTCATGATCAGCTACGTTCCCTTAACAAACATAACAGGACCAAAGCACAGTGTCTTTTCATGGGGCTCATGAGAAGACAGCATTTGCACATCTTCAGTGTCCCTGTCCTTTTCCCAGGGCATATTTTAAATATTTATAATTGCTACCCAGATTGGTGACTGTTTTCATTTCACAAAGAGATTTTTCCCACAACTATGCCTAAAAGTCCTTTCTAAATGACAGTTAAATACATTAATGTGCAAATTGTCTCACCTGATGTATGAAAAGGTTAAGTGTCAAATGATCGCAGAGTAAACAGAGTGTCACCTACTGAATCAACAGCCTTTCCCCATGAGTGATAGCTAGCGATGCATTTATTTGAAACCAGGTCATGAGCCTGCCTCAAGAAGTCAGGCCCTGGGAGGTCTCTGGTGCCAGCGGGCAGGTGTGCCTGCATGCAAAAAGCAAAATCCACTCTGGAGGACCAGGCTGAATGTTGGGCTGAGAGAGCAGTCTGAAACTGTATTTTTTGCCTTGTGAAAATGCACCAAACCCCTGAGGTCCTTGGGCTATACGGGTGAGGCTGCTGGCAAGAATATGAAGCCAGTTTGTGTAGATAGTATGAGCATAAGATAACGCTTGTATAGCACTTGGGAAAATAGAAAGTGTTAACTCTTTTCAGTGTGTTCTTCAGTCAAGAATAAAAATGCATCTTTTAAAAGATTAAATAAGTATTCTCCTGTGAAATTAAAGCCTCTGAGTCAATTTAATATTACCAGCAAAACTACCACTGTGATGAGTACTTCGAGGAACAATTTGAGTTTCCTCGAATTGTTTTGACATGTGAGAACACCTGAGATGCTTTGAAGAGAAATAAAAACACCATCTTTCTAAATGAAAGTTTTCATTTGAAGACTTCTCTTCGTATGTCCACAACACTACTTGAATTCAAATGGCATTTGTTTTTCAAAACATAAAAGTGCTTCCCATTTTCTTCTCTTTGTGCTAATATCCAAGGAGTCTTTCCTCTACAGAGTAGCAGGACCCGTAAGTCTGAACAAATTATCACAGATGGGAAAGAGGTCAAAGTAGGAGGATGAATTCCGAATTCAACATCAGTTTCATCAGAAAGCAGTAATGTCTTCATGACTTAGCTAAGAGAGGAACAGAAACAGGTGTAGGAGCTAGTGCAGAAGGGAACTTGAAGACATCAGAGATACTTCTGAATACAGAACAGAAACAATGACAATTGTATGCCATTTCATATGCTTTCCAAGGCTGTTTCATATATAGTATTATCACACACATCAAGTGTTATTTTCTGCTTTTGCAATCAGGAAAATGAGGTATAGAAAAGTTAAATGTCTAGTTCTCAGTTATCATATCATGTTTATTCATGTAAATTCATGGAGAGAAGCATTCAGCCCATGCCATAGGCATCACCGAAAGTTATTTGCAGGCTGGAAATAGGAAATAGGAAAATATTTGAAAGTGGACATTGTCTCATTCCTACAGGGTTTCATAAGAACCTTTATATTTAAGAGCAAGAGACAAAGATAGAATGACATTTAATAGGCAACAATGTGTTGGTAAAGCCTTGACCTTACTCTATTTCTGGATTTTTCTGTGCTGGTAAGGTCATTTTCATTTTTTACCCTGTGAATTCTTTAGGAAGGTGGGTGTGTTTTATGACAGCATAATTTATAGTACAGAATAAGATATGGAGTTTATATAGTATCTTTGTAAAATATTCATGTCACTGCATTCCTATAAGAAATAGCCCATGCATTTTACACAGAACATTGAATTTGGTACAAAAAACAGGTGGCAAAAGCCAGCTAGTTAGGAAAATTCCAGAGGAACTCCAGGCACCCAAAACTCAGACTCAGGAACATTATCTGCCAGCAACCACAGTTATGCCAAAATTAATATTTTAAGCTTTTATTTCACCTCCAGTATGACATGTCTCTAACATGATTTGCATGTGAGATTAGCTACTTCAATGGTAATGTCAAAAGCAAGTTAACTAGACTTATTGTGGTAATCATTTCATAATGTATACAAATATCAAATCACTATGATGTACACCTAAAAATAACAGGATAATGAAAGTCAATTATACATTAATTTTTTAAAGTGTGCTAATGTCAAGAGCTGAGAAGAAGCTTTATAGAGTATAATATTGTCTAGTATGTAAGCTTTGCTGTAGAGACCGTTTGTTTATGAATCTACCTTTCTTGGAGGCCACTTTAGTCATGTTCTATCAATCTAAATAAAAAAGACATGAAATGAGGACTGGCAGCATTACAGAAAACATTCAAATTGCACCCAGCATTTATTTAGAAGTGGTACCCCTGAGCACCTTCAAGTATTCTCCTGGAAAAAACACAGTGGCACTTTTTATTCACAACCCATAGTATCTCTACATCAAGTGTGGAAATGATTCTGCTTAGCGCACCCACAGGCATGAAAAAGCAAAGGGGTCATAGGATGAAATCTGTAATGAATGAGTTACAGGGTCAAACAACTAAAGAAGGGAGTCACTTCAAAATGCTTCATGCAAAGTACAATATGATTCTTAGATAATCATAGAAAACATTTTGTCTCAGAATCTATGTTCTGTAGTAAAAAGTCCTTTCTTCCCTGGCTTCAATTTTTGTGGGGCTCCACTTCTCCCACCTATGCAGTAAGGTTGTCTGTGGGTCAGAGTCCTCTTCCTTTGCCTACCTATTAAACACCAGCCTCACCAAGTTATCATTCTTAGATATAAATTCCTTTATCTGTGCATGTTCCTCCAGGTCTGCCTCACCCGCTCAGACCTCCACTATTACTCATGGAGGATTCACAGGTTTTTATTTCTAGAAGAGACCCATCCTTAAGATGTTGGTCTCCATATCTAAGTGACCACTAGACATGTCAACTGGGCTGCACCCGTAAGGACCATGAACCACAGTACAACAGTGAACGCACAACTTCCACGCCAATCATTGAAATTTCCCAGCATTCTCTAACTCAATAAATGGCACTGCCATCTATTTAATTGTGTAAGAAATCTGCCTGGCTGGTGTGGCTCAGTGGATTGGCATTGGCCTGCAAACCAAAGGGTCGCTGGTTTGAGTCCCAGTCAGGGCACGTAACCAGGTTGCAAGTCAGGTCTCCAGCCAGGGACCTGGCTGGAGGCAGGTGAAAGGTAACTAACTATACATTGATGCTTCTTTCACATTCTTCCTCCCTCCCTGCCCTTCTCTCTGAAAATAATGAATAAGATATTAAGAAATCTGGGTGTCATCTTGGCCCTCTGTCTGCCTGCTATCAATCTCTATCATTAGCTACTTGACATTCTCATCATTTTTCTCCTGGATTATACAACAGCCTTTAATGGGTTTTCTTATAGCTAACATTTTGCCCCTGAAATATCCCCTTCACAGAGTGGACAGCATTCTTCACTCAAACAAGAAACCCTAGCAGCTTACTCGTTTGCTTTAAAATATTCAGCGGCTTACCTGCTCCTAAGTGAGGCGGTATAAGTCCCCCAATTTTGGTAGAAGCCTCCTGAAGCATGGTGCTCACCTCACCACCAGCTTCACCTTCTATTTGGGCTCCAGAACACAAGAGGTCTTTGAGGTGTTCCGCACGTACCATGTTTTTTGCCTTTGTGCCAAGGATTTAGCTAAGATCCACCATGATTTTGAGCCCCCAAAGTCCGTTTTGTTTGGTCTCAAGTGGCCTGCAGGGGCCTAAAGCTGACTTAGCTCCTTACACAAGCATGTGCCCTAGATAATAGTCCACAGAGCCACAAGTAAATGGAAGTTTCTGATATGACTTCTCGTAACAAAGAGTCTACTTTGTACAGCCCCACAGATCAAAAACCCTGAGCAGGGCTTACTAATTCCAATCTTTTTGGTTTGGATTGGCCAATCCAAACCCAAACGATATACACAGAAACCTCAAAGCACTCACCCTGACAAAAGCACGTGCCCCAGGTCCTGAAGCTCTGTCTGCCTGTGACCCGCCTTGACTTCCCATGTGGTCCCTCAAGGTATGCTGGGTACCTTGTACCTGTGAGTAATAATCTTCTCTATTTCAATTCTTTTAGGATCTCTTGCTGAATGGTGGCTCACTATCCAATACCCCAGATCTCAACTTAAATGTTAAAATAGTCAAGTCACAACACACTACTTCTTTTGCTTAACATTTTTTTTTTAATTTGTGCTTTTTGCCAGAAATGTCTTTCTTCTGCTCCAATACCCATGACCACTTAACTAGCCATCCTGCAAGGCTCTCAGTTGTTGCCTCCTCTAAAAAGTCAAGAAGATTTTTCAGACAGTCCCCAGACCCTTGATAAGGCAAATGTCCTGAGTGCTCCCATAAGCCTTCTGCCCATCTGCACCATGTGTTACTCTGTCACACTGTAATTATCTGCAGTGCTCTCTCTTTCCCTTGTTAAAATGTTTGCTTTGAGATCCAGGGCCTTTGCTTGTTCATCTTAGTATTTCACAGTCTCCCACACAGAGTCTAACACAAAGCAGGCCTTCAAATATGTGGTGGAAACAAATGAATGAGCGTGTGCTTGACACTGCTCTATAAATTCTTTGGTCCTCTAATGAAACTGTAGTTTGGGGTTATCCAGTGTGTTGTGAGAGGCATTAAAATGGAGTGTTACGAGTGTACTAAAATATGCTAATATTTACCTTTATTAAAACAAAGCAAAACACACATTCAAGGTGATCCCTGTAATAATGTGGCTGTCAGTCATTTGCATTTCAGTATGTTCACTTGCAAGGAAAGGAAAAAGTGAAGTTGCATCCATAGAAGTGGATGCACATAATTAGCATAGGATCTTATTTCATCTGTGTTATAGGCTATAAGGAATAACTTCTACTAGCTGTGGAAATGACAAATTAGTCATGAAGCTTAAATTTTTCTATAAAATTCTCTCGAGTGTACTGCGCATGTGAACAAAGCTTTCTTTATTATCACAGTGAGGAATCCAAAAGAGTGAAGAATTCTATAAGAGATTACACTTTGGTTTTAATCAATAGTGTCAACATTTTATTGTTTCATAAGCCTTCAGAGACACACATTAGTTTTAATTCCTGTTCCTACCTTTGCCTCCCCTGATGGATACATTATCAAGGAAGAAAGAAAATAATTAAGACATTATCATGAATGGAAGAGGAAGAAGCTATCACAGGAGTTTTTCATAGAGACAGAGAGGAAGGATAAAACAAAGTTGCATTCTCTGTTTCAAAACAAATATTCACAGGGATATACTTGTAGAAGATGTAGTCTGGAAGAGAAGTGAATTTTGGGGAAAGGAGTGCTTCACTCCTCATCTTGAGTTTCCAGACACTTCTGGGTCATTTGGCTAATGGTATATACCTCATCTCCCACTAAGTGAGCAATGAAAATCCTACTTATTCTTCAACTGACTGTGTTTAGACCAAAGAAGAGATAGAATGATCTAATTATACATGTTTAAAGGTATTAGTATTTTACTTTTCCAAGAAAAAAAATAGAGTTGAGAGTTCTTAAGTGGGCCTAATAAAATCAGGGTTTGTTTCTGGCTCTGCTGCTAATGAAGGTGTGCAAACATTCCCTCACCTCTCTGAGCTTCAGCTTCTTATCTATAAAATTAGAGCGCTGGATTACTTGATTTTTAACCTGCCTTTCAGGTTCTATGACTCTAAAGAGGCTGTGCTAAGTGCTAAGGTCTTAAAGGCATACTGCCTGTGTTCAGATCCAAATGCAGCCCTTGTAGCCATGTGAACTTGAGCAAGTTACCCCCAACTTCACATAGTATCTTTATTGTAAATGTGATAACACCTACCTTATTGGTGTATTGCATCAAATGTTTTAATATAGATAAAGAATATAAACACTCTTTAGTCTACTGTAACTGTCATTTAATATTTAATTGTTAATTTATAATCTATAAAGAACATTGTAATACCTTTGATTTATTTCTACTATAGATCAGATTAGAGAAGAGGTTTATATTTCACTATGATGTTAAAGTCAGTAAATTATATTCTTGCTTCTGTGTACTCATATCATGAAAGAGTATTCATCGAATGTGGATTCTAACTATGTATTCTCTGAGGGGTCTTCTTAGAGTCTCCAAAATTATGTTAGCCTGTGGATTCCACAATTTCTCTCTTCTGCTATATTCTGGGGTCTCCTTTTAGGTTAATGTCTTAATAAATTGACCTTTTCAGTTTGTCTTTTTAAAGAAACTATTCATTTCTACTTGAACCATCTCAAATATGTTAATAAATTTTTATAGGCTGTTTGATTATTTGTAAAATGTCTATATCTATATTATGAAGTCTGTCCCGAAAGTATCAGCCGTGCAAACTGTTTTAATTATATTGACATTGGCTCGTTACTTTCTGGACAGACCTCGTATCTAAGTCTTTCTTAACCCAGTCCCCAAAAGAGATGGATGCTAGTAAAAAATTACCAGAAAATGCCTAGAGTTCCTGGATTATAGCCTTTAACTATAACAGATCCAGGGTATAAAGAAATCATATTACTGGAAGAATTGCACAATCTACAGTAGCCAATTGTTAGCAGGGCTGCCAGAAAGCAGTATGTTCCCTTCTGAAATTACATGCTTATTGCTCATGTTGTTTTATTCATTCTGAAGGTTAAACTTTTTGTTGCCCTTAAAATGTTATATGTCATCTTTTAAAATCATATTTGAAAAATGCTGAATTCAGGGTTTTATTTCCATATAACTTACAAGTGGAAAGAGAAATACAGTTACTCTTTACATTCTGTTCTCTCAGTGAAAAAGGGTCATTTGGAAACAATAGCATCTACTTTTCTAAACAAGGGAATTATTTCCAACCTGGGGCTCATATGTTTGAGAGTAAGCCAACAATTTAATAATTTTTCAGAGAGCCAAGGACCATTTGAAGTGCAGTGCAAAACCAAAGGACAGAAGAAAGGAGTAAAAGCAAACTGCAACTCACTTTTACTAGGAGGAAGATTTTTTAAATGTTCAACCCATGGACTTTTGAATGTTATTTCAAATCTACCCAAACAACAAATGCTTTTCAGGTGACATGTAAGAACCTGTTGAGTTCAGAATTTATCCAACTAGCCCTCCAGGCTGAAACAAACAGGGAGACTCGTTCCAACTCGTTTGTCCTTTTTGTGAACATTTCTGAACGCATACCTTCAGAAATAATGACATATTTTAGCAAGCAGTATTCTCTCCTTTTCTGAAACTATTAATAATATGCTATTTTCAAAGTTAACAATCCCATTAGTTTGCATGAGTTTCTGTTTTTCCCTGGAATAAACATATCCTGGATGTTTCCCATCACTCTTTTGCAAACATATCTCCTTCTAATTACTATTACTATAGAATTGGTGGTTCAGTGGACTCCATGCAAGGAAAGGAAAGCTATTATTATTATTCCAAGGGTGGGGTGGTAGGGGACTACTGAAGCTCTCCTTAAGATAGTTGTTTTTGCGAATACTAACTTTCAGTTGGGTCACAGTTTGTTTACTTCCCCACCCCTAGAAAATTAGTAATGACAATATTTTATATCAACACTATATAAGCCACACTATTATAATAAAGAATTATAGAATATTATTGTTTGGAAACATCTCTGATACTCTACTTCATATATCTAATTTTGCAGATAAGAAAGCTGGATTATAAATAGATTAAACAATTTATAGCTTAATAGACTAAGACCTGGAATTCAAGTCTCCTGACTTTCTCACCTATAGTCCTCTCACTGGATCATCTTGCCACTCATATTTGGCAAATATAATTGTGTCCCACTTTTTTCCAGATGAAACCAACTTTTCATGTCTAATATGATTAATCCTTTTGCTATGGTTATTCCATTTCACTAATGAACAGAATTACAAAGGAGGTGGTTGTATATTTCAATTCTTTCAAATGTGACTCTATCACTTGGTATCATTATCTAGCAGTTCAAAATGTCAGTGGAGAATAACATCATTTAGAATACCTTGTTCCCTCAGGATTTGGACAAATAGGCCCAGGAACTCTGTTTGGAGAGAGGGATGAATAGGGTAAAGCAGAGTGTACCACAAAGTTCGTCAAAATGGAGTGATCACATGGATCAGACAACAGAAGTCCCGATGCAAATCAGAAACAGGAATCAGGTATCAGAAGAATAAAGCTGACAAAAATCAAAGTGTACTTTTGTTGTTTCTTTTCTCCTTGTGTGCAAGTTGCTGATCAGTCCCTGAATTTCTGATCTACTATAGATCAGATTAGAGATCTATAGTAGATAGATCTATAGATCTATCAGTACCTGCATCTTGTCCTATTTCATGACAGTTTTCTCATCTGGTTATAATACAGCCCTTCACCCCCTGTCCTAAATCCAACCCCTAATCTAAACATATTGTTTTAGAAAGGATATAGGGAACTGTCAGAAGCTGCATAGATCAGCCCTGACTTCTGTTGGAGGCAGAAAGAGTGATAGCTTCTTAATAAAACATTGAGATGATGAAGTAGGAGGAACGGAGCTTAGAGGAAAGAAGGGAATGTGTTGGTCTCTTTCTTCTGTTACACTCAGTCCTGGGAACCAGGATCATCATATTGCCACCTCTAGACCTAGATCTGGGATTAAGGGGAGCCCTGTATTCTTCTCTAGACATGCATCTTGTTTTCTGCAGTAACCCTTTCTCTACATCCCACTGGTACTTGCTGTGCTTCTTGCTAGAAATCAAACTGGAGGCTTAAACATTTACAATGGATACTGACCTCATGCACTCAATAGTGTTGTTCAACTCTTTCTATTCATGCAATTAAATTAGAGTGACCATTCATTTGTTTGAAATTGAGTACTAATTGTGAAACTCCTCCTAAGACTGCTGCCCCCATGTCTATGTTTATTCCAAACTCCCCCCATTTCCATTAGTTTTCACACTCAGCGTGCTGTGGAGCTATTGTATTGACGTGGGGTAAGAGTTTGGAGATTACAAACTGGCTTCATTTCATGCTTGCCTAGATGTGGTTTGTACTCACCACAGTTGATCATGGCCTCCCTTAGAAGAGCTGACCATTGTTCAAAACTGCCTTTTTGACCTGTCAAGAGCCATGTAATACCTTTAGACCAGTGGTCTTATGGAATGCCGACACCATAGTGGGTGTGCAAGCTGACCTATTGGATTATATGTGGAAAAAAATATATTAAGATAAATAAATTTGTATTTATTTGTATCTTTTATTTTTTAGTATCTACTCTGGAATAATGTACATAGTGTGTTAGTATCTGCATATAGTTTATAAATAAAAAGCACATATTAGAGGTGAAGGCAAAAAAATAAATAAATAAACAAACACTTTTACTGTTAGATGCATTACCAAAACCTTTGTAGACTACTACTGGTCTACTATAACAAGCACTGGGTGACACAGGATTAATTAACCAATTACATCATATTTGAGCGATTGGTTAATTAATTGATAAACAAAGCAGATGAAATAACTGCTATGTGGTCTGGTGTACAATTAAAGTCTTTCTTTGTTATTACTCTACTTGCCCCACGTTTACCTTTTAGTATCATCCATCTTTAAAAATGTTCAGGAAAGAAATTTTGTCATCAAAAGCCAGTTGTGCCAGCAAGCTGTGAAATTGGCAACACATCAATTCTAATATAGAGTGACATAGATAAAACTAATGAAAGAGTAAAATTTTTGTGAGCAAAAGTCTCAACAGAGACCTGGAGTGCACCTCAGAATATTTTTTTCCTTGATTCCACAGGCTTTGAGTACCTCATCTCAGAATTATTGAGAAGCCCAATATCCCAATACTCAGTTACCTCAGTAATAAAGAAATTTCATAAGAATAGCTGATAACATGATGTTTAGGAATGTTAAGATTGACTTAGAAATATCCAACTGTATTCAAAAGTAAACAATGAAATTTGGAGTCCAGAATTTAAATAAAGCCTATGATGACAGATTGATTGTCCTGTAGCTCTGGTTTAGAGTGTTTGAAATAGTCATGTGCATGTTCTGTACTCAGCGCAGACTATTTTTGTGAGACTCAAATCTGTGACATGATTTTGATAATTGATTACAAATCAATGGCAATGTAAAATAATTAATGTAGTGTAAAATGCCCTGTAAAATTTATAATAATATAATATAATGTAAATGTAAAATAACTTGGAATTTGTTTGAGGACAAAATTTGAAACACAAGGTTTATAGAGCTTAAATGACCAGTCATGTGTCATTAACTCAAAGTGGAATTGTTGCTGTCTTTTCACTATTTTAATCAGAGTAACTCTAATATTATTTTGAGAAAAAACTATCCAATGATAGATAGAACTCAATAACAATTATCTATTCTTTTAAAAAAGAGCTCACACATTTTCATGGAAATTAAATTCTAGAAAAACTCAAGTATCTGAGGAAACATTATTGATATGAGGATTTGGAAATTTGTGTAGGTCTCTGGAAAATACATCACTTTAAAAACTAATAGTGATAATCTTATTATGGAGTACCTATTATGTATTAGACTTTGTACAAAGTCTGTTAATTATTTTTCTCACTGAATCTTCGGAATAATCCAATGGGATTAGAAACCGGTTTTGAGAGTTTAAAGGTTACTAAAGGTCACAAGGGGTCACAAGGCTTGAAAGTAGTAATGCTAGGTTTAATGGTAGGTTTATCTTATGTCAAATCCTCTGTTCTTTACAATTAAATTATTTTACTATCATTGTAAGTATTCAGAACCCAATAACATGTATAATTATATATATATATATATATATATATATATATATATATATAACATGTATAATTATATATATATATGTATATATATATGTGTGTGTGTGTGTGTGTGTGTGTGTGTGTGTGTACTTTATTTTATATATCTGTCATAAATCTAGGTATTTCTGGGAGGGGGAAAGGAATGCTATAAGCAATGAAGAGATGTAAGTAACACTGTATAAACATTACCCTTTCATCCATAGCATAAAACTTCTTCTCAACATAGAAAATATACAAAGTGAAGCTTTTCCCAAGATTATTTGGTGGTAACATTGCAGTGAGAGGCAATGGCAAGAAATGATGATTGATAGATATCTTTGTGAATCTCTCGTGATGAATGATCTTTGGCTAAAAGAGGAGGAAAATGATCCTTTGCCTAGGACCTGAACAGACAACTCACTGAGGAAGATATACAAAGGGCCCAGAGGCATATGAAAGAATGCTCAACATCTCTAGTCATCAGAGAGATGCAAATTAAAACTGCATTAAGATACCACCTCACACCTGTCAGAATGGCAATCATCAGCAAATCAACAAACAACAAGTGTTGGCGAGGATGCGGGGCAAAGGGAACCCT
>PVIW01009397.1:0-52228 GCA_004026585.1 Noctilio leporinus
AAAAAAAAAAAAAAAAAAGGAAAAAAAAAAAAAAAAAAGGAAAAGAAAGAGGAAGGAAGAAAAGAATAAAGGAAGGGTTTAGGTGGCTGGGGAAGGGAGGAATACTTAGATTGAGGACTGGGAATGCATTGTAGCCACAGAGTGAGTAGACTTTAATTTGAGAGTAGTGGGAGGGTCTTGTGTATTTAGGTGGATTGAGGTATGGGGGGATTAAGAATATGTGAGAAGTATCTTTTGCAAAGGATATGTTGGGGATTAATAGTTCATATTGCTCTCGGTATAACTCAGGTGCTTGAGATTAGTGGCAATCCCTTTCCTGAGGCTGCCTCTTTTTCTTGGTCTGGACTTTACAGTCTATAGTCTATATTCTAGCCAGTCTTGGTGCATGGCAGGGCCTCTGATTGTCACAGTCAGGGCTGATTCTGAGTGTCCGCCCCCAGGTAGGCTGGGCCTTCTGCAGCCTGGCTGGGTTTTAGGGCTACCACTATTATGGAGCCCTCAGGGTGCCCCCTCCCACTCCTGGTGGAGGTTCCTGCCCAGGATGAGCACCCAGTACCCCTGCAGGGCAGCCCGCATCTTTGCCGGTCCCTGTGATGACTGGCCCTGCCCCCGCAGTTCTGGGAGGAGGCCGCCCCTGTCAGTCAACACTGTCTTCAGTCCGCCTACACTGCCCCGCCCTTCCGGGGTGGGCACCAATCCTCCAAGCCAACCAGCTCTCCAAGAAAGTCCTTTATGTGGCCTCTGTGATGAGCCCCTCACAGGTGTGGGTGGTGCAGCCTTTGTCTCCGGCAATGATGGGTTAGTTACCCCCGTTACTAGTTCCCAGCTCACCGTTTGGAGTTTCCACGGAGCCTGGGGGTCTGTGTGGTTGTGCAGGGCTGGGCCTCCCCCATCACAGGGGATTCTAGCTGCTGTTTCCCCAGTGGCCCAGCAGCACATTTTTCGGCCCTCTCACCACCCTGGTCAGTGCACTTCCCTGCTTCCCTGTTTCGGCTTCCCACAGGACTCTTCTCCTCTGCCTCTAGCCCCTCGAGGAGCCTCCTCTCCCTGCTGCCGGAGCGAGTCTCTCACACAGTTCCTCCCCTGCAAGAGTTCAATTCCGTGTTCCCTACATCCTTTGCCACTGTCCACACTTCACTGTTGAGACTTCTAGTAGCCAGGGAGCCTGGAGCTGGCCTCAGTCAAATGAGCCCCTCTGGTCAGAGCCACCACTGCCCAGAGCTGACCTCGGCCCACTGGCTGATCAGTCAGGAATGCCTCACCTAATGTTCTGCTGTCCTGCTGGTCTCCTCTGCCTCTGGGCTGTGCTCCCCTGTGACCAGATGCTGACCACTCCAATTCTTAGGGTCCTGAAGATGTCTCACTCCCTATCTTGTCCTCTAGCTGCTTTCATACTCGAGAACACCATCAGTGCTGCTCTCTACTTTGTCGCCATCTTTTTCCCTAGCATTTTTAAAAATGCTGGTATGATAGCAATGTATTTTTATTCTTCTTTGGTCTGGGAAACTCCTTATTTCTCCTTCCATTTTGAATAAAAGGCTTGCTGGGTAGAGTATACTTGGTTGCAGGCCTTTGTTTCCCACTACTTAGAATATGTTTTGCCATTCCTTTCTGGCTTGTATTGTTTCTGTTCAATAATCACTTGATAATATTATTGGAACCCCCTTATATGTTACTTGCTGTTTCTCTCTTGATGCTTTTATGATTCTCTCCTTATATTTGAACTTTGTCATTTTAATTACAATGTGTCTTGGAGTAGGTGTGTTTGGATTCATCTTCGTTGGACCCTATGTGCTTCCTGAACTTCAGTAGCATTTTCACTCATCATGTTAGGAAAGTTTTCTAGCATTACTTTTTTGAACAGGTTTTCCATTTCTTGTTTCTCTTCTCTTCCTGATATCCCTATGATACGGATGGTATTACATTTCATGTTGTCCTGCAGCTCTCTTAAAAATTCTTCATTCTTGTTCAGCCTTTTTTCATTCTTTTGTACTGTCTTGGAATATTTCTCTAGGTTGTCTTCCAGCTCACTGATCCAATCCTCTGCTTCCTCTAGCCCACTCTTGATTCCTTCTACTGTATTCAGAAGGTGTGTTCTTCATTTCCTCCTGGCTCTTACTTATAGTTTCTATGTCCTGTTTAATGCTGGTGTAGTTCTCAGTAAGTTTCCTCTAGCATCCCTGGAGTTGTTTGTAGTTCTTCTGGTGTTGTTTGTAGTTTTCTTTGAGCTGGCTGAGCTCATTGAGCTTCTCCATCATCATTATTTTGAATTCCATATCTGATAGTGCTTGCCTCTGTTTCATTTAGTGACCATTCTGGGGATTCCTCCTTTCCTTTTGGTGATGAACTGTTTCTTTTTCTCTCCATTTTTAGGGTTTGTTGTAATCCATTCAGACCATGATCAGCTGCCAGGTTAAGGAACCACTAGGCTGGAAGGATTGATTCAGTTGTAATCCTATCAATCTGTGATCCACCACCAGGCTCAGATGCTCTTGGGGTGGCAAACTGATTCAGTTGTAAATCAATAAATCAGCTACCAAACTCAGTCCCTGCTGGGATAGACAGAGGTTCAATTGTAATCCAAAGGATCAGCCACAAGCTCAGGTGCAGCCTGGTGGGACAGATTCAGATGTAAATAAATGGATCTGTGATCAGCCACCAGGCTCTGGCCCCAGTGGACTAGGCAGCAAGATCTAGCTATAATCCAATGAATCTGTTATTGGCCACCAGGGTCAGGAGCCACTGGGCTAGACAGCAAGGTACAATTGTAATCTGATGAATATGTGATTAGCCACCAGGTTAAGGTGGCACTGGGATCAACTGAAAGATTCTATTGTAATCCAATGAATCTGTGATCAGCTGCCAGGCTAAGGGGACACTGGGCTAGACTGAAAGATTCAGGTGTCATCCAATGAGTTTGTGATCTGCCACCAGGCCCAGAGGCCAGTAGGTGGGACAAAGCAACTCAGTTGTGAACCAATGAATCCACCATCAGCCACCAGGCTTGCTTGCCACTATGTGGGGTTGACTGGCCCAGCTGTAAGTCAGAGAATTTGTAATCAGCTGTGAAGCCCAGGTGCTGCTGGGCAAAATATATCTCTTTAGGTGCCAACTATTGTATCTATGCTCAGAAAAGGCATACACACACACACACACACACACACACACACAGAGGGGGAGAGAGAGAGAGAGAGAGAGAGAGAGAGAGAGAGAGAGAGAGAGATGTGAGTCAGAGAATTGTGATCAGGTGCCAGGCTCAGGCACCGCTGTGCAGGGAAGATTGCTTCCAGTGGGTGAGGCAATGAGGACTCTCATAGTGAAGTTGCTTGGGCCAGTGCAGTCTACCCAAGGTGTGGGCTCAATGAGTCAGCACAGGGATCCCTACAACGACTTCCCCACTTCTCTCCTCCAAGCCACCACTGCAAACTCTCCACAGGAGTCTCCAGTCTTGTCTGCCCTCCCACTGCTGGAGCCCAGGGTAGGTTGATGCCAATGTATTTTTATTGTGGTCAAACTAGTCATTCTCCATCTTTAGCACTCTCTTAAGCTAGTAAACTCCATGGATTTCCACCCTTCTCAGCTGGATGCTGACCTGCTCTCCACCCTGTTGCTGTAGCTGGGAATCTCAGCTTGGGGACCAGGTCCACCCTTCTCAGGTGGAGCACCAGCTCCATCCCTTTGGCTGTTGCCTCCAGTGGGGGCCCAGCCTGCCCTCTCACATTTCCATGATTTCTACCAGTCATGTTGTGAAGAGTCTTCTGTTCTGTCTGTTGTTATAGGACTTCTTTCCAGCTTGTGTTCTGTTGGTAATCTAGGTGACTTTTTCTCCAAAAAAGTAACTCTAGATGTGACCTGGGAGGAGATTGCTGTAGCTCCACTTACTCTACCACCATCTTGCTGGCTCCTCCACAATTATTTTTATTTTTGAAATATTTTGTGGCTAGAGCTCCCAATTCAAATTCTTCCCATACACCCACCCATGGCCTATTGCAGAGCCCCCTCAACTTATTATGCATGTGTAATCCCTGGGAATCTTTATATGATGAAATTATTATAGCAGTGATTTAACTGATGTGTTCTCTGTCTAGAGTTGTAAGTGATGTTAGGGTTCAGAAATAAGGAAATAAGGAGAATTCCTAGCACAGATTTGTTAACAAGAAAGGGAATTTCTACTCTGACAGGAAACTCTCACTTCCAACCTCCCTGTGTCTTGTTTCTGGGGATGGTCAGTGTGGTCAGAGGCTGCTGGGTTCTCAAGCACACAAAATAATGTTCTTACTGTGAAATAAACACTTTTTTCCATCAGACATGTAATCTGGAAATATATTCTTCAAGTTTATGTTTGCTTTTTCTTTAACATTTTGGTTTTAAATGTTTTTTAAAAATTTGGGACCCAGAAGCAAGCACAGAGCATGATAGAGACAGACTCTCTCATTTTGGAAACAGCTTAAATATTTATAAGCAGGAGTGTGTTAGAAATAGATGTGTTTAATATTAAGCAGGTAGATATCAATAAAAATTGAGGAATATATAATTGAAAATGTGTTTAACTGGGAATTTTTGTGACCCACATTCATATTTTCATGGTGTTCCTGATATAGTTAGTAACAATGTCACAGGTCGTCAGGACTAGGAGTTGAGCACCTGCGAGGTCATTATTCACCTGGTTTGACCATGACTCACCCAAGCTGCACAATTCCCTGGGGCTCCATTTATGAAACCTCTCAATGATGACAGGGAAGGGAGGACACCACTGACTGGAGCAGTCCTGGAGAGGGTATGTCTGTGTGAACTACAATAGTGTCTTGGGAACCAGAGCCCTGTTTCAGACCAGCATCAGCATCAGCATCATCACGTTCATCATCATGATGACTGACTTACTTATAGCTGTTCTTCTTTTCTAAAGACATAGTTCTTATAATTTTTGCTTTTTTGTGGCTGATAAGTTGAATAGGTCACCAGCATTTATTTTATTTTGTTTGACATCTGATAACTTAAGGTTCATTCCTGCCTCTTCTCCTCACATGGGACATCTCATAAGAAAGGGTGGGTCCTTTTTTTTTTTTTTTTAGTTGTAACCCAGACATTGAAACCACACAAGCCCCTTTAAGCAGAATTGGCCACCTGCACCACATGGGCAAAGCAGAAAATGGGGGCCAGTTTCCTTTCCTGGCTCCATCAAAGCACATCTGACTTGCTGAAGGGCCTTTCCTGTTCCCCAGCAACTTCAACCCTATGAATGATACATGTTCTGTGTCCCTTTGTGCGTGTTTGTCCTCTGCCTACACATCCAAACCAAGCTGTCCTGGTTCCCTCAGCTTATGTGTAGGGTCAACTCCTCTTGGTGCTGTGAGCATGATGCCCCATTAAAGAACGTCATCACTGGTGGTTGTTCTCTTTCCTGTGTTTCCTATGCTTCTGATGCCAGCCCTCCAGCATGCACGTGTCCTGTGCTGGTCAGCTTGAACATTGAGCTGTGTGGGGCTGGGATGAATTGTAGGATCCAGCGCAGCCTTAGGTTAGCTTCTGTGACATGGGACAGAAGGTTGGAAAATTCATTGGAAGTGGACACAAGTTTCGGAAAGAATCTTTATCTCTTGACCACACACTTTTGTCTTCTTTACAACATACTTTTCTAATCAGAGATTTCAGAGGTGAGCACACAATCAGGAATCCAGAGATGTTCCTGAGGAAATTTATAGAAAGAGAAAACTGCACAAGAAACCAGCCCATATCTCCCATTGCACCAGCTCCTAGAATGGTGCTTGTGTTCCAAGGCCTTGACCAACCCCTGGTGGCCGCAGTTCCTCATACATGGAGGATTGTGTCTGGACTCTGGCTGACTTGCCCCTTACTGTGTCTTTTGTGCAGAAAAACACAGCAGTGTCCTCAGCTCTCAGTCTGCTTAGTTCCATGTAGACTGTGTTTGTGGACTTGTCTGCAGTCATTGTGTCTCTGCCCTGAAACTTCTGTGCATACTTTGTGTCACCATTGTATGGGTAAACCCATCCCATCCACTCAAGCCCTTGACCTGGGGCTTGTTGCACCCAGTGCATATTGTAGATGGTGAAAGTGTAACCAGAAGCCTTGCAGGAGACCTTCACTGAGGCCTTAGGCTTCCTCACCTCAGTCCCAGACTGCACCAATGGCACCTGAGTGTGGACACCAGTGGAGAGGAGGTAGTAATGGACAATACCACTCTTGACTTCCCTGGTACCCCCTCAACCTAGGGCCTGGGGATCCCCTTACCTGGGGCCATTACTCATAGGAAGAGGTCTTTGCAGCTCCAGTCCATGGTGAGGGGCTATGTTGTCAGGACCTCTGTAGGGGAATGTGTGACTATGGGTGATGCTCTCAGGCCCCAAATAGACCCACATTTAATGTAGTCTACCTCTTATCATTTGCATATTCATGATGCAGAATGTTTCATAGCTGAAGACTTGTCCCCACCTGAGAGAAGACAGAAGACAGAAGGCACCATGCTCAGAAGGAGTTGGCAGGTACATGTCTTAATCCATGTGTGAGGATGTGTGTCCCCTGGCAGGTACCTGAGGTCTGTGCTGATCTCTCTCCTTCCACTGAGGAAGAAGCCCCTAGAGGACATGCTCCTCATTGTGAACCAACATTTGAGAGACACAGAGAGCACTTGAACCAGTTCTGGGCTTTAATGCTTGAAGGTCTTAATCCAGATACGTGTGTCAGAAAAATGCTGCACCAACAGATATAACAAAACCATCCCTGTGTTTAATCTTTACAAATCAGATATAAATAAGACCTACAAATACTCCATTGACTGTGTTTCTCTTTTTTCCCAGCTTTGATCAATGCTCTGGTAGAATAGGATATTTACAGTCACCTTCGGGGTAACAAAATTTTTCAATATTTAAAAAAACAAAAACAAACAAACAAACAAAAAAGCCCACAATACCAAGGCCCTCAGAACAATTTCTTTCAGTTCCCACACTTTCTCCTATGCAGCAGCCCTGAGTTTCTAGGTTCCATGCACCCACCTTGTGCCCAGCCCAAGCCCAGCAGGAAAGAGTCCTCTCTGGGCTCAATAAACATGGAACTCTCCCATAGACAAATTAGTCCTTATTCAATATGCACCATCAGGACCACCCTGTGTTTAGAGATATCAGGAAACAGAAAATTAGCCTTAATAATCTAAGTTCCATTGAATCTTCAGGGAGCCCCAAATCCAGGGATCTGGGAACTCACCTGGTTGCCCCTTCCCTGAAGTTGTAAAATTCACTGACTCAGTCAATGCTTCTGAACCCTGAAACTTTCATGGACTTTAGGGACTCATATCCTCAGGTCCATCTGCTTACAGGTCCCATGTGTTAATCTCACTGCATGTGGCACTAATTCCACTGCACTTCTGCTTAATAAATTTCACACACACACACACAAACACACACACACTCCTGATGTTGATTTTCATGGTCATGAAATACAGGTCACCTTTATACCTTGTTCCTCGCTTGCTCATGGTCAGGGACCCCACTATGACCCTGACCTTATGAGTGGCCTGCTTTGACAGAACAAAAGCAAACATGATTTTTATTGATTTATTATTTTATTACAGTTGTTTTATCCACTCCCTTCATTGATCACCCTTATCCACCCTCCCCTCTCCCATCTCTCACTGTCAACACCCACCTCTTATCCATGTCCATGAATCTTTAGCTGCTTTTTCTTAACCCTCCCCTTATTCCTCCCCTCTCTTCTTCCCTTCATTCCCTCCCCTATAGCCATCTTCATTCTGCTCCTTTTTTGTTTCCCATGTCTCTGGCTTCTTTTTGCTTATCTGTTTCTTTATTCATTAGTCTTCTGTATTAGGTGAGATCATATGGTATTGGTCTTTCACTGACTGGCTTAGTGAGTATTTCACTAAGCATAATACTCTCCAGTTCCAACTATGATCTTGCAAAGGTAAGAGTTTCTTCTTTCTTTCTGCCATGTAGTATTCCATTGTGTTAAGGTACCACAGTTTTTTAATCCATTCATCCACTGTTGTGCACTTAGGCTATTTCCAGTATTTTGCTCTTGTGAATAGTGCTGCTATGAACATAGGGTTGCTGATGTCTTTCTGAACTGGTGTCAGGGTTTTTCTTTTGGAGGGAGGAATATAGACCTAGAAGCAGAAATGTTGAGAAAAATGCAGTTCTATTTTTAGTTTTTTTGAGGAAATTCCATATTGTTTTTCATAGTGGATGCACGAGTCTGCATCCCTACCAGCATTGCATTTTTCCATACCCTCACCAACACTTGTTTTTTGTTGATTGGTTAACAACGAGCATTATGACAGCTGGGAAGTAGTATCTCTTTGTGGTTTTAGTTTGCATCTCTCTGATGCCTAGTGGTGTTGAGCATTCCTTCACATGCCCATGGGAACTTTGTATGTCCTCTTTGATTGATAAAAAGACTTGGGAGGACCTGATCTTGTGGGTTTCTATGCTTTCAATGGATGGAAACTGCAGAGGCTGTAATGAGAAGGTCCCTGGCTTATTTTGGAGGATAGATCCAAAGGACCTTTGTTTAGTCAGTGCAGTCATCAGTGACCTGATAGGTGAGGGTCTCACTCACCTACAGCTCACATGTATCCATTTTCAGAGCTCACAGTCATGAGCTCTGAAGCAGGAAACATGGGCAATATTGGATGGGGGTCTCCACAGAAGCAGAAGCAGGCTCTGATGCAGAAAGAGGGATCCCCAAAACAGTTCTGGCTGGCTACAGCCCCTGTGGTACAGTGACTGAGTTGTTTTTCCCTTTCCTCCCTTGTGTACTGAGCATCCCCTGCAGTTCAACCCTTTTGTCATTGCACAGAAAGTTTGTGTCTGGGCTTACATTGACTTTATTTTGAGACTCTCACACAGTAATACTGGGAGATGTCCATCTTCAAATGGACAATATCTTGAATCATCCCTTTAGATGGAGTATCTGCCTTTCACAAATGCAGCATGCTGTGTGTCATGTGACTTTAGGTTCCTTCTAAAAAGACCTATTCCAAGAAAGAAAGAAGGAACTCTTACCCTTTGCAACAACATGGATGGAACTGGAGAGTATTATGCTTAGTGAAATAAGCCAGTCAGTGAAGGACAAATGCCATATGATCTCACCCATTACAGGACAATAATGAGCAAAACTAACAAGCAAAACAGAACCAAATATATGAATACAGTGAATAGGCCTTCAGTGGTCAGGGGAAAGAAAGTTGGGGGAGGGGGGAGGAAGAGGCAAGGAAGGGGAGCAGTTTAGACAAAAACCTAGTATGAAGGAACCATGGACATGGTCAACAGGTGGGATTGACTTTGGGGGGAATGGGTCTGTTGGGAGGGGGACAGAGGGGAGCAAAAAGGGGATGGGTGTGATACAAAAAAAAAAGAAAAAGACTTACCTATTCCAGTGTTTTTTGGTTGGGTATGTAACCTGCAGTTAGTATAATGTCAGTTAATATAAACCTAGAACATTTACAGGAAAAATTCAGAGCCATGGAGGGACAGGAACAACTGGAAGTGTGCAGCTCAGATCAGAGCACATCCGTCCTAAGACTAAGGCCTAGTCTGAGGTATGAGAAGATTCTGACTTAGCCGCACCACCACACTTAAGCCATACTGCAAGAATAACAGTGGGGTGCAGCTGGGTAAGAAGGAGAAAAGAGAAGAGATGCAGGGAGGACAGAAGGTGCCACACCCTGCCAAAGAGAGAACACAATTGAGAGTCATTCAGAGTTTTTGATCCCCCTTGTGTCAATGGCAGAAACCAACTTCCACAACATTCTTTAAAATAGAGACATCAGTAAACACAGCTCATCTCTTCACACAAATACATGAAAATTACAACTAAACAATTGAACAGCCATCATGCAGAAACATCAGCAGCCAACACAGGTTCACTGCTTGGCTTTAGCAAGAATCTCCAAGCCCATCTTAAGTAGCAGATTGCTTTATAACTCATGTAGTGTGTCCCTGAGCAGAACACATTTGGGGGACGGGGGGCTGATCTTGGACTGAAACAGCCAGGAAACTTCAGAAAACTCAAACCAAGTGGACAACCACAAACCTGTCTAAGCATCACTACCCTGTTGATATATAGCCAATTCTCCACAGGGAGAGGAGGTGGCTGTTCAGTAGTCACAGCCAGTCCTTACAGCTGACAGGCCTGGTGAGTCCCTCCCATTGACTTTCCAAGAGCAATCAAGTTCAACTCCATGTGGAGTGTTTCCTCAGCTCACACAAATATGGCACCTTGAGTACAGAGCCAGGGTGATAGAAGAGGCTTTGTTACTGGACCCTGCAGGACACGTTCTACATTTGGCCATGCTAGCAAGACAGGGAATCATAGCAGCTCTACCTATTACAAAGAAAAAAAAAAAAAAAAAAAAAAAAAAAAAAAAAAAAAAAAAAAAAAAAAAAAAAAAAAAAAAAAAAAAAACAGGGAGGCTGTCAAAATGAGGAAACACACAAATAAACAAACAGAAAATAAAATCACTCAATGAAAAAATATCAAAACTGAAGAAAAACACCTAAACAAAATGGAGATAAACAATCTGTCAGATGTATGGTTCAAAACACTATTTATAAGGAGACTCAAGGAATCCAGTGAGGACTTCCCCCCACATAAAAAAGACCCAGTCAGAAATAAAGGATATACTAATGGAAATAAAATACAATTTACAAAAAGCACCAATGGAGTGGATGACACCAAGAATAAAATTAGTGATTTGGAATACAAGGAAGGAAAGTAAAAAAAGAAGAAAAGCAAAATAAGATGCTTGCACAAGAAAAAAATAATTTACAGACACATTTCTCAGGCCCTGTCCTGTCCTTAGGTGAACAGGATTGTCAAATAATTTGCCATGTCAACCTTGCTGTAAAAATGACATTATATAAAGGACATCCCCATTGCTTTTTCCTTCTTTAATTTAATTTTATTGTTGTTGAATTACATCCATCCCATTTCCCCTTCCCTCTCTCACCTTCCCCACCAACCAACTCTCCCCCAACGTCAATCCCACTTGTTGTCCATGTCCATGGTTCTTCCATTGTTGTTCCTTGACTAAACTCTTCTTCTTTGCCTACTCCCTTGCTATTGCCTCTCTCCCCTCTCTGCCCACTGAAGGCTTATTCGTTGTATTCAAGGATCTGGTTCTGTTTGGCTTATTTGTTTTGTTCATTAATGTCCTGTAATGGGTGAGATTATATGGTATTTATCTTCACTGACATGCTTATTTCACTAAGCATAGTACTTTCCAGTTCCATACATTGTTTTTGCAAAGGGTACAGGTCCCTTCTTTCCTTCTGCTGTGTATTGTTCCTTGGTGTAAATGTGCCAGTTTTTTGATCCAATTATCCACTGATGGGCACTTTAGCTGTTTCCAGCACTTGCATATTATAAATAGTGCTGCTGTGAACATAGGGGTACAAAGGATCTTCTGAAATGTTGTTTTAGGGTTCCTTGGGGTATAATCATAGTAGTGGAATTTCTGGGTCTAAAGGCATTTCCATTTTTAGGTTTTTAAGGAAACTCCATAATGTTTTCCATAGTAGCTGCACTAATCTGCATTCCCAATAGTTCATCAGGGTTCCCTTTTCCCCACATTCTCATCAATACTTATTGTTTGTTGATTTGTTGATGATTGCCATTCTGACAATTGTGAGGTGGCATCTTATTATGGTTTTAATTTGCATCTCTCTGATGGCTAGTGATGTTTAGCATTCTTTCATATGCCTTTGGGTCCTTTGTATGTCCTCCTCAGAGAATTGTCTGTTCAGTTCATTTTCCCACTTTTGAATTGGACTGTCTGTCTCCCTGGTGTTGAGTTGCATAAGTTCTTTATATATCTTGGATATCAAACCCTTGTCTGAGATATCATTGGCAAATATGTTTTCCCATACCATTGGTTCCCTTTTAATTTTGCTGATTTTTCTTAGCTGAACAAAAACTTTTCAATTTGATATAGTCCCACTTGTTTACTCATTCTTTCATTTCCTTTGCCCTTGGTGAAGTATCAGTAAACATATTTCTGGATAGGATATCTAAAATTTTACTGCCTATATTTTTCTCCTGGGCCTTTATGGTGGCACTGCTTATGTTTAAGTCCTTTATCTATCTTGAGTTTATTCTGATGTATGGTGTAACTTGGTAATCTAGTTTTATTTTATTTTATTTTATTTTTTGCATGTTGCTGTCCAGTTCTCCCAACACCACTCATTGAAGAGACTCTTTATACTCAATTTTATATTCATTTCTCTCCTCTTCACTTTCAACCTGTGTCAGTCTCTTCTTCTGAGGTGGGTCTATTGAAGACAGCATGCATGTGGGTCATGTTTTCTTATTCATTTGGCTACCCTATGTCTTTTGATTGGTGCATTTAATCCATTTACAGCTAAGGTGATTATTGATAGATATTTATTGCCATTTTCCCCCTCTGTATCTCTCTCTCTCTCTCTCTCTCTCTCTCTCTCTCTCTCTCTCTCTCTCTCTCTGTCTTTCTCCCTCTTTTTAAAGCAGACCTTTTGGCATATTTTTCAATGTTGGTTTGAAGGAGATGCATTCTTTTAGTCTACTCTTGTCTGTGAAAATCCTTATTTCTCCTCCCATTTTGAATGAGGGCCTTGCTGAGTAGAGTATTATTGGTTGCAGGCCTTTGTTGTCCATTACTTGGGATATTTTTCCCATTCCCTTTTGGCTTGTTTTTGTTTTTTTTTTTTCTGTTTAATAATCATTTGATAACATTATTGGAACCTCCTTATATGTTATTTGCTGTTTCTCTCTAGATCCTTTTAGGGTTTTCTTTTGTTTTTGAAATTTGCAAAATTATTATGTTTCTTGAAGTTTGGGTTGTATGTTTGGGTTGATCCTCATTGGGACCCTCTGTGCTTCCTGAACTTTAGCAATATTTTCACTCATCATGTTAGGGAAATTTTATATCATTGCTTTTTTTAACAAGTTTTCCATTTCTTGTTTCTCTTCTTATTCTGGTATCCCTATGATATGGGTATTATTGCATTTCATGTTGTCCTGCACCTCTCTTAATACTTACTCATTCTTGTTCAGTCTTTTCTCATTCTGTTTCTCTGCCTTGGAATAATTTTTATCTTGTTCTCCAGCTCCCTGATCCAATTCCCTGCTTCCTCTAGCCTGCTGTTGTTTCCTTCTACTGTAGTCTTCAATTTAGTGATTGTATTCTTCATTTCCTCCTGGCTCTTTTGATTGTTCCTATGCCCTTTTTATAAAAATATTTTGTTCATTATTTTTATTTAATTTCATTTTTAAAAGATTTTATTTATATTTCCAGAGGAAGAGCAAGGGAGAAAGGCAAAGAGGGAAAAAAAATCAATGTATGGTTGCCTTTCACCTGCCTCCAGCCACAGACCTAGCTGGAGACCTAGCTTGCAATCTGGTTATGTGCCCTGGTTGGGAAATCGAACCAGCAACCATTGGGTTCACAGGCCAGGACCTTATCCACTGTGCACCCAGCCAGGTTTATTTATTATTTTTTGATAGAAGGGAAGGGAGAGAGGCAGAGAGGGATAGAGCCTTTCACCTGCCTCTAGCTCTGAACCTGGGTGGAGAGCTGGCTTGCAACCTGGTTATATGTCCTGACTTGGGAATCGAACCAGGAACCCTTGGGTTCATAGGCCAGTGCCTTATCCATTGAGCTGCCATCCTGGGCTCTATGTGATTTTTAATGCTGGTGTAGTTCTCAGCAATTTACTAATAGATTCACCAGAGTTCTTCTTAGTTGCCCTGGGTTGTTTGTAGTTCCCCTGGAGTTCTTTGTAGTTTTCTTTGAACTTTCTGAGCTCATTGAGCTTCTTTGTCATCATTATTTTGAATTCCATATCTAAAGTTTGCTTGCTTCTTGTTTCATTTAATGATCTTTCTGGGGATTCCTTTTTTCCTTTCAATGATGGACTCTTTTTCTCCCTAATTTTAGGTTTGGTTGTAATCCAATCAGACTGTGATCAGCTGCCAGGCTAAGGTACTGCTATGCTGGAAGGATTGATTCAGTTGTAATCCTTTTGATCTGTGATTCACTGCCAGGCTCAGATGCAGCTTGGGGGGACAGACCAATTCAGTTGTAAATCAATGAATCAACT
Source organism: Noctilio leporinus (assembly GCA_004026585.1). NCBI lineage: Eukaryota > Metazoa > Chordata > Mammalia > Chiroptera > Noctilionidae > Noctilio > Noctilio leporinus. Next base: position 14,106 of record PVIW01009397.1, read on the forward strand.
ACCTAACTCAGGCACTGTTGGGCTAGACAGAGAGGTTCAATTGTAATCCAATGGATCAACCACCAGGTCAGGTGTAGCTTGGTGGGACAGATTCAGATGTAATTCAATGAATCTGATCAGCCACCAGGCTCAGGAGCTGCTGGGCTAGAGAGAAAGGTTCAATTGTAATCCAATGAATCTGTGATCAGCTGCCAGACTAAGAGGCCATTGGGCTAGACTGAAAAATTCAATTGTAATACAATGAGTTTGTGATCAGCCATCAGGCCCAGATGCCACTGGGTGGGACAGACCAACTCAGTTGTGAACCAATGAATACCCAATCAGCCACCAGGCTCATATAACACTGTGCAGGGCTGACCAACTGACCCAGTTATAGGTCAGAGAGTTTGTAATCCTCTGCCAGTCCCAGTAGCTACTGGGTGAATATGACTGACTCAATTGCAAACCAATGAATTCACAATCAGCCCCCAGCCTTAAAGGCACTTTTTGGGGTTGACTGACTGGCCCAGCTACAGTTCAGATAGTTTGTAATCAGCTGCCAGGCCCAGGTGTTACTGGGTGAGAAATAACTCTTTAGGTGTCAACTATTGTATCTATGCTCAGACATGGCAGATCAAACAGGTTTATTTAGGTATAAATCAAAGAATTGTAATAAGGCCCCAGGCTCAGGCACTGCTTGCAAGGCAGATTTTTTCCAGTGCATGGGGCTATAAGGACTCCTAAGAAGGAAGCCATTTGGTACAGTGAAGTCAACCTGAGGTGTGAGTGATGAGTCAGCACTGGGATCCCCTCAGCTGCTTCCCCACTTCTTTTCCCCAAGCCACTGCCACAAACTATTCCTACACATCTTCAGTCCACTCTGTCCTCCCTAGAGTCCAGGGTATGAGGGTGCCAATGTAATTTTGTTATGGTCACCTTAGTAGTTCTCTGTGTCCAGCATTCTCTTAGGCTCATAAACGCCATGGCTTTTGGCCCTTCTCAGCTGTTGCTGCTCTGCTTTCTACTGTGTTGTTGTAGGTGGAGAAACCCAGCTGGGGACCAGAACCCACCTTTCTCAGGTGGAGCCACTAGCTCTGACCCTTCAGCTACTGCCTCTGGTGGGGACCCAGCCAGCTGTCTCCTACCAGTCACATTGTGATGAAGCATACTCTTCTCTTGTGTCCAGAGTTACAAGACTTCTTTAAAGCTGGTGATCTATTGGTAATTCCAGCTGAACTTTTCTCCAAAAAAGTAATTTCAAATGTGACCTGAAAGGAGATGGTGTAACTCCATTTATTCCTCTGCCATCTTGCTGGAACTTCTATTCTATACCTTTTGATTGTCCATTTTCTTCTACTTACATTAAGGTATATTATTGATGGATATTTATTCATTGTCATATTTCCAATTTGTATCTTTTTTTCCTTTCTTTTTCTCTGTGATTACTCATGTTCTCAAAAAAGGCACTTTAGGATCTCTTGCTGGTTTGGAAAGGTGCATTTGTTTCCTTTATTTTGTCTGGGAAACTTCTTATTTCACCATCAATTTTGAAAGGCAACCTTGCTGGTTATACATTGTAACAAAAATGAGAATGTGTAAAATCACAATGAAGGCATTGTAACATCAGAGTGAGCATATGTGAAATCACAGTGGAGATTTGTGACCTCACAGTGAATGCTTTGTGAAATCAAAGTGAGGCTCTTTGAAATCAGAGTGGACCTACTGATAACATGATGTGATCATGTGACATAACAGTGAAAATTTGTGACATCAAACTTAGGCTGTGTTAAATCACAATGTTTTTGTGACATCACAGAGATCAAGCCTGTAATCAAAATGGAGGACTGTGATATCACAATGAATTTGTATGAAATTGAAATATAGATCTATAATGCTGCAGTGAAGGCTTTGTGATACCACAATGAGCATATGTGAAATCACAGAGTGAAGTATAAAATCATTTTGCGGTTATGTAGCATCACAGTGAGGGCTTTAGGATATCACAATGAAACTTATTGAAATCACAGAGGTGCATTATATCACATAGAGGCTGTGTGATATCCCCATGAGGGCTTTGTGATATCACAGCATGGATGGACTTAATCAAAATGTTTTGTGATATGACAATGAGGTTATATGACATCACAGTGAAGGCTATGTGACATGGAGGTGAGGCTCTGTGAAATCAGGTGTGCCCTTATTATATCATGATGAGGTGGTGTTACCTCACACTGAGGATTTTTGACATCACAGTAAGAATGTGTGAGATCATATTGAGGGCTTTATGACTATAATGAGAATGTGTAAAATCACAGCAAAGGCACTGTGACATCACAGTGAACATGTGTGAAATCACAGTGGAGATTTGTGACAACACTCTGAATGCTTTCTGATATCAAAGTGAGGCTGTGTGAAATCAGAATGGCCATCTGATACAATAATATGGTTGCATGACATCACGGTGAGAGTCTGTAACATAAAACTCAGACTGCATTATCTCACAGTGGTTTTGTGACATCAAAGAGATCATGTGTGTAATGATAAAGGAGGATGGTGATATCACAATTAGTTTGTATGAAATCACATTATACACCTATGATGTTTCAGTGCAGGCTTTGTGATATCACAATGAGATTGACATTACAGTGAATGCTTTGTGAAATCGAAGTGAGGGTGTGTGAAATCACAGTGGGTCCTTGTGGTATCATGATGAGGTTGTGAGTCATCATACTGTTGACTTTGTGTCATAACAGTGATGTGTGAAATCACAATGTAGACTTTGTGATATCATAGGGAGAACATGGGGAATCAGTGATGATTTATGACATCACATTTGCCTTTGTGACATCACAGTCAGACTTTGGGAAATAAGACAGAGTTTGTGTGACAACACATTGAGAAATTCTTAAATAATAGTGATGCATTACGGCATCACACTGAGAATGTGTGGTATCCAATGAGGACTTTGTGACATCACAATGAGGTTGTATAATATCACAGTGAGGGGTTTGCTATATTAGGGTGTATCTGTGTGACATCACAATGAGGACATGTGAAATCAGAGTGATCCTTCTGATACAAGAATATGGTTGCATGACATCACAGTGAGGGTTTGTGACATCACATTAAGGCTCTGTGAAGTCACAATGGCTTTGTGACATCAGAGTGATCCTGTGTGTAATCACAATGGAGGACTGTGACAGCACAATTCCTTTGTATGAAATCACATTAAGACCTATGATGCTGCAGTGAAGGCTTAGTGATATCACAGTGAGCATATGTGAAATCACAGAGTGTAGTATAAAATCGTATTGAGGACATGTGGCAGCACAGTGAGGGCTTTATGACACCACAGTGAAGCTTTTTGAAATCACAGAGGTGAATTTTGAAACCACATTGAGCCTGAGTGTCATCACAGAGAGGGCTTTGTGATATCACTATGTGGATTGAGGAAATCACAACAGATTTTTATGACATCAAAATGAAGTTGTGTGAAATTACAGTGGGTATTCATTACATCATGAATAGGTTGTGTTACTTTACATTGAGGACTTTGTAACTTCACACTGAGGTTGTGTGACATCATACTGTGGGCTTTGTGACATCACAGAGAGCATGTGTGAAATCACAGTTTAGCTTTTTCACATCACTATAAGGCTGAGTGACATCATTGGGAGGGATTTGCTACATCACAGTAAGAATGTGTGTGATCATATTGAGGACTTTGTGACCACAAAGAGAATGTGTAAAATCACAGTGAAGGCATTGTGACATTTTGGTGAGCATGTGTGGAATCACAATGGAGCTTCATGATATTACTTTGAATGCTTTGTGAAATCAAAATGAGGATTTGTGAAAAGAGAGTGGACCTTCTGATACCATGATGTGGTCATATGACATCACAGTGAGAGTTTGTGACATCAAACTAAGGCAGTGTTAACTCACAATGGTTTTGTGACGTCACAGTCATGTGTGTAATCACAATGGAGGACTCTGATATCTCAATTAGTTTTTTTATGAAAGCACATTATAGACCTATCATAGTGCAGTGAAGGCTTTGTGATATCACAGTGAGAATATGTGAAATTAGTGTGCTGTATAATATCACTGAGGTGGTGTGACATCACAGTGAGAGTGTTGTGACCTCATAGTGAAAATTTTGAAATCACAGTGATGCATTATGACATCATATTGAGGCTGAGTGATATCACAGAATGGGCTTTGTGACATCACAATGTGTATGTAGGAAATCACAATGGAGTTTTGTGAGTTCACACTGAGGTTATGTATCATCATGGTGTGGACTTTGTGACATCACAGTGAGCATTGGCCTAATCACACTGGAGCTTTTTCACATCACTCTAAGGCTCTATGATATCATTGGGAGGGAATTTTGGCATCACAGGGAGAATGTGTGAAATCACATTGAGGACTTTGGGGTCGCATTATGAATGTATAAAATCACCGTGAGGCATTGTGACATTGAAATTAAATTGCATGAGATCACAATGGAGATTTTGTGACATCAAACTGAGACAATGTAGTATCACAGTTAGTCTTGTGATATCACGGTGAGTCTGTGTCATCACAATGAGGGTTTCTGACATTAGGTGAGGCTGTTTTTAATGACAATGAGGGCTTTGTACCATCACAGTGAGGATGTTTGAAATCTCAATGAAGGCATGTAATATCATATTGAGTGTTTGAAAAATCACATTATATTCCCATGACACTACAGTGAAGGCTTGGTGATATCACTGTGAGCATATGGGAATTCACAGTGATGCATTACAACATCAAATAGACATGTCACATTACACTGAAGGTTTTGTGACATCAAACTGAGGCTATATGAAATCTGAATGGGTCCTTGGAATACCACAGTGAGGATAGTGACATCACAGTGAGGGCTTTGTGACATCTTAGTGTGTCTGTGTGAAATCACAGTGGATCCTTATGATATCAGGATGAAGTTGTGTGACATTGCAGTGAGGGTATTGTGACATCTCAATGAGGCTGTATGAAATCACAGTGAAGGCTTTTATGAAATCACAGTGAGAATGTGTGAAACCACAGTGGTGCATTATGACATCACATTTAGTCTGTGACATTGCAGTATCCCTTTGGGACATCACAATGAGGCTGTTTGACCTCATGGTGAGGGCTTTTTGAAATCACAGTGGGAATTTTTGCAATCAGTGATACATTATGGCATCACATGGCTGTGTGATATCACAGTAAGGGCTTTGTGACTTCACTGTGGATGTGCAGAATCAGAATGGATCTTTGTGGCATCACATTGAATGCTTTGTGATATCAAAGTGAGGCTGTATGAAATCACAGTGGTTCCTGGTGATATTACAATGAGGTTGTGGCACATCACAGTGAGTGGTTGGCACATCACAGTGAGGCTGTGTTGACTCACAATGGCAGCCAGTGATATCACAATAAGGTTGTGTGAAATCACATTATAGGCTGATGACACCATTGTGAAGGCTTTGTGAGATCACATTGGTAGTGTATGAAACCACAGTGATTCATCATGACATCTCAGTTATACTCTGTGACATCACAGTGAGGCTATGTAAAATCACAATGGATTAATGTGACATAATAGTGAGAATTTGTGAAATCAATTATTCATTATGATGTCACATTGAGGATTTGTGACATCAAGTAAGGGCTTTGTGACATCATAATGAGGTTGTGTGACATCAAACAGAGGGTCTGTGACATCACAGTGAGGTTGTTTTAAATCTCAATGATGGTTGATGACTCAGGATATCCCATTGTGGCTGTGTGACATCACAGCAAGGACATTGTGACATGAATTGAGACTGTGTGAAATCACAGAGTGGACTCATGATATCATGATGAGCATGTGTGACATCACAGTGAGGGCTTTGTGCCATGACAGTGGGGCTGAATGACATTAAAATGAAGCCTTCATGACATCACCGTGAGAATGTGCCAAACCAGTGTGATGAATTATGACATCAATTTTAGGCTGTGTGACATTGTAGTGATGGCTTTGTGATATAACAGTGAGAATTTTTTGACACCACAGTGGGCATTTGTGAAGTCACAGTTATGCCTTATGAGATCACATTGAGGCTATGTGAAATCACAGTGAGGGCTTTTTGACACCACAGTGAGGATGGGCAAAATCACAACTGATATTTGTGACCTCACACTCAGGTTGCATGATATCACAGTGACTGCTTCTTGACATAAAACTGAGGCTGTGTAAAATCAGAATGGGTCTTTATGATATCAAGATGAGATTGTGTTACATCACAGTATGGGCTTTGTGATATCACAAGGAGTTTGTGTTACATCACACTGTGGATTTTGTGATATCACAATGAGGTTGTGCAACATCACAGTGTGGGCTGTGACATCACATTGAGGTTACATGACATCACACTTAATGCTTTGCGATATTAAGTGAGGCTGTATGAGATCATAGTGGGTTCTTGTGTTATCATGAATACATTGTGTGTCATCACACTTTGGTCCTGTGTCATAACATTGATGCTTTGTGAAATCACAATGAAGGCTTTCTATTATTACAATGAGAATGTGGGAAATCAAACTAGTGCATTATGATGTTACATTGAGTCTGTGTGACATAATAGCAAGGGCTTTATGACATCACAGGGAGGATGGGCACAATCACAATGAGGCTTTGTGACATCACAATTAATTTGTGTGACATCACAATGAATGCTTTGTGACATCAGTGTGAGGATGTGTCACACTCCTGAAGGATATAAAGATGTTTGCCACTCATATTTCAGGTGTAGTAAATGGACACATCATGCTGACCAGGGTTAAAGGCCAGCCCTCAACAGGGAGACATTTTATCTGCAGTCTAGGAGTGGGTGAAGCATGGTCTTTGGTGGGAATCTCTCCATATGGCAAGTGGCCTCATTGTGGCTCAAAATCAGTATCTGAAATGGATGAAGACATACCCAAGACCTGAAAAATTGAATGCTCATGATCTTAAAACCCAGCTTCTACACATGACTGTTTATACAGTCAAGAAAGCTGAATATTGACTATGGGTGATGATCATTTTAAGTCAATAAATGCAAAAGAACTGAATTGAATTGTGTGGCCAATCTATCTGCCAGTTGGACCTTTTTTCACGATTTGAGTACCATTAAGGCTGCTTATGAAAAAGGTACCCAAAGAGGCTGCTAACCACTGCCTGTTTTCCCTCCATTCTAGCCACTTGGAGTAAATTTCAGAATTGCACTTTTCCTCCACTTGTCATGGCTGATGCCAAAGGCAGTTTTGTAAACCTGAGGTTCTACAGTGTTGACATGGTCTGTCAGAAGACTGGAAGAAATATTACCATGTTTTGTAGCAAATAAGCACATTCATGTGGTTAATAAAAGCTATATTAAAGTAATTAAAATAAAACATAAAGGGGAAGTGAGGCAAGGGTGAATAGAGCACATTGCAGAAGACCAAGCTTTCCAGGTGTCAGCTGTGAGGAGAGGAGCTTGGAGGCCAGGCACAGGCTCCTAAGGTATTGGATGTACCCTTCCATGTCTATAGCCATACAACCTCGAACACTCCTAATCTTGGAGGCTAAAGAGCATCATGCACGGTTACTATATAACTGGCAGAACACATCTGAACACAAGGCATTTTAGGCTTTTGCCAAACAACTTTGGACCCTCCCAATGCTTCTGTCACCACACATGATACCTTCTTATTCTTCCTTCTCACTAAACTCCTACACAGGAAGCTGACATGCCCCCTCCACTTTCCAGTTCACCTCAAAGGTTACCCCCCTAGGCACTACAGGGATACTTGCCTCAACTGGGCACTAGTTGACCAAGGTGAAGATCAGCATCTCCCATCCACATGCACAATGGTGGGTGCACCACTGTAATGGGGGAGCTTGGAGGTCCACTAGCTTAGAGAAAAAGCATGTCTCACCATGCCTCCCACCTTGAGAGTCAGAATAATTCTCCATCTCCTTTAGGTTTCCCCTGATATCCCCAACCCTTCATTTTAGAGGAATGTACTGGGCCAAGGAAGCTCTCTGCTTCCTCTTCATGGCTTTTTTAGCCTCCTCCACTTGTTCACCATGATATCTCAGCTGAAGGCTCTGTCCTCATTATTTGGTTTGGCATGCCACCTCTTAAGGTACAGAGGGAGAGAGTCTCACAATTGCAGGAGGTGCCCTCACACCACCCATTAGTACATGATAAAGTGGGGAAGGTTGTGGGTGGATGGCTCAGGGAAAGCATCACAGAGAAGGCACATCACAAATAGGGGTGGGGCAGCAAGGCAGCAAGGTCTCTGATTTTTGGCAGGAAGGCCAAGGGGAGAAGGACCTTAAAAAGTGTAAAGGCTATGAGGCTATTAGACGTTATCGTCCTCCTTAATGGCCATATCACAGAGAATGTACCAGATCACTGATCTTGGAGGCTAATCAGGGTCTGGCCAAGTTAGTACTTGGATGATGGGATACCACCTGGGAATACTGGGTGCTTTAGCTTTTACCCCAACTTTTTTTTTTTCTTTCTACCTCCATCACCAACATACAGGGAGCTTTCATCATCTTGATCCTTGAAGAAACCCCCACCCAGGTGTGCGACAAGAACATCCTCACCCCGTCCCTGGCACTTCCAAAATCACTCACCAGAGTCCTGACCAGGACAAGGTATGCCTTGCTTGCGTGTGTAGGCCCATGTCACCCAGCCCCATGAGCAAGAGTGAAGGCCCCCAGCCCTACTAAGGAAACCCAAGGCTCAAAAACAGGGAAATGAAAGCCCCTCACCATGTCCTGGCCCTGAGGCCTTTGGAGATTTCCCACCTGTGTTCATATTTACCTTGACATGCCAAGTCCTGAGCCTTAATGAGGGGAACCCAGAAAGGCCTCTGTAGCTCTTTTACCACTTTCTGCCTGTACCCTGTAATTCAACTTAGAGGATTTAATCATCACAATTTGGGCAGGGCAGGCCTTCCCTTCAGCTACTGAGGTAGGGAAACTCACCTTCCAGGAGGGCACCCTCATACTGCTCAACGAATCCTGTTGGGGTGGTGGAAGCAGCAGTTGGAAAGCTCAGGGAGAATGATGCTGAGAGGGGATGAAAATGTAAAGGTAGGTAAATCATTGCCACCCCAACAATATTCTGCGTCATTTGGTGAAAACAGCAAAGTGGATTTTTCTGAGCATGTTGCCCAAGAGAGTCATGCCCCATGTGTGGAATAGTGAATATGACAGTGACAGAAGTTCCACCTTTGGAAAACCTGGTAGTTATACAGTTCCCTGGGGCCTTTGGATAATTGGCACCTTCTCAGGCTGAGAAGAAATTCAGAACCCAAACCCAACTTTATACCATATCTCAGTGGGAGTTTCCACTCTTGATAGTGAGATGTTCACAGTATATAATAAGAAGATTTCACAGGTCACTCTTTTCAAAATAATCAGAGAAGGCGCCAACCAACACTGCTTATAAATTTAATGACTTGACAGCTGCACTCATGGATGTTTACTAGTTCGTGGTCACAGATGATGCCCAAGGGGAAAACATTGTGGTTACTCCCAAAACATGTGACAGTGGCTGGCCATCTGAGATCTTTTCAGAACACACAAAGTCTGGTATCCTTTAAGGTCATGCTCCTGGAGGATATGAAGGTGTTCACCACACATATCTCAGAGGTAATGAATGCACACATGAGGATGACCAGAGCTAACAGCCAGTTCTCAGCAGGGAAATATTCTTTCAGCCCCAGAAATGAATGAAGCATGGACTTTGGTGAGAATATCTCCATACCAGCAAATGGCCTCTCTGTGACCCAAAAATGGGGTTTTGAAATGGATGAACACCTGCCCAAGACCTGAAGAATTGAACTTTCATGAACTCTGAAAAATCAGCTTCTGCACAATCAAGCAAGCTGTGGTTTTTCTAAGCAATGATGGACACACATATTCCACTGTGGATGACAATCATTGCAAGTCCACAGATGCAGAATAACTGGATCACATTTTATACCCAACCTATTTTCTAACTGGGCCTATTTTCAAGACCTGTTTTCTCTGACTGTTTATAGGCTTGACCAATTGACGTGTAGAAAGTAGCTTTCATCTATGCAAGGTCTCAATGAAACTTCTTTTAAAACTTACAGCTCTTCTGTGTCTTGGGAGCTCAAAAGAAGATGGCCAATAGATAGGTGTGTCAACCTATGTGGACTTTCTTAAAATAGTTCCAGTTAGCTAGCTATAATAACATCAGGATAAATGGAAGGGGAAGAAGGTGGCTATGGAGAGGAGGGCCATATTGCTTATGTAATACTTGAGAGACTGTAATCTGAAAATATTTTCTATTGAGAGAAGGTGATTACCACAAATGACAGAGAGCAGAGAGCTACACAAAGAACTGGAAATTTCTGTCTGGTTTTCTTCCCCATTATGACTGCCTAGTGTTAATTTCAGAATGTCACTTTTCTTCCACTTGTCATGGCAGATGCCAAAATCATATTGGTGAACCTGAGGTTCTACAGGGGTCACCTGAAATTTTAGATGAATTGAAGAAATATTAATGTGTTTTATACAAATGTATATATATATGGGAAATGTGGTGAAGAAAATAGTTCACTGCTGAGGGCCAAGATGCCCAGGGTCAAATATGTGGAGAGAGGACTGGAGGCAAGGCACAAGCTGAAACTGGATGCACCCTTCCACATTCCATACCACCATGAATGCACCAGATCTCACCTGATCTTGGAAGCTAAACAGCATTGGACCTGGTCACTACATGAGTGGGACTGTGCCTCTGAACACCAAGAACTTCAAGTTTTCACCAGACTCTTTTTTTGGACCCTATAGGAACTTGCATGGCCACATAGGATACCTTCATATTCTTGCCCCATGCTGATCAGGATGGGCCCTGACCAGGAAGATGACAAGCCCCTCCCCACTCACTTGAGGCAGTGTAGTGGTTATGCCCCAAGCTACTATGGGGATTCTGGCCTAGACAGGACACTAGTTAACCAGAGGGTAGGCCAGTGTCTCCCATCCCCATTTGCAAGGATGGATGCTTCTGCTCTACTTAGAGAACTTAGAGTCCAATTAGCATGGTGAAGAAAAGCCTCTCATCTTGGCAGGCATAAATTTTCACCACCTCCTCTAGGTTTTCCCTGATATCCCCAGCCCTACATTTTGGAGGAGGAGACCTGGAAAACGGAGGCCTCTACTCCCTCTTCATGGTCCTTCCAGTCAACCCCTCAAGGTATTTCAGCTGGAAGTTCTGTCTTTCCTATTTGTTTAGGGCACAGCCCCTCCTAAACTAGAGGGAGAGAGCATCACATTCACAGGAGGTGCCCTCACACCACCCATTAACACATAATGAGTTAGGGGAGGGGCAGGTGGAAGGCTCAGAGATAGCATCTCAGAGAAGGGAACATCACAAGAGAGGAAGAGCACTAAGCAGGCATGGACTCTGCTGTTCAGCATGATGGCCCAAAGGAGAAGGGCTTTGAGGCTCTTGAATGTTATCTTTCTCCTTAATGACCATATCACAGTGAATGTGACTGATCTCTTATGTCAGAAGCTAAGCAGGATCTGACTGGATTAGTACTTGGATGGGACACCATCTGGGAATACTAGATGCTGTAAGCTTTTGCCCTACCCTTACTTCACCTACTGCCTTTGTTACCACAACATAAGGAATTTTTTTTTTTAGATTTTATTTATTATTTTTAGAGAGGAGAAGGGAGAGAGGCAGATAGGAAGAGAGACATCAAAGTATGGTTGTCTTTCACCTGCCTCCAGCTATGAACCTGGCTGGAGACATGGTTATGTGACCTGGCTGGGAATCAAACCAGTGATTTTTGGGTTCATGGGCCATTGCCTTATCCAATGGGCCACCAGCCAAAGCTTATCTTCTTGAACCTTGTGGAAACTTCTGCACAGGATGATGACCAGACCTTTTCTACTCCCCTTGGTGCTATGAAGTAAGGTCACCTACCTAACTACAAAGTGGGATGTGACCAGTACAGGATACCCCTTGCTCGGGAGTGTGGGTCAGTGTCTCCCAGGACCATAGCAAGAGTGTTGGCCCCCAGCCCTATTTAGGAAACATAAGTCCCATGAACAGGGAGACAGATGCCACATCACCATGCCCCCATTTTGAATCCTTGGGAGATTCCACACCTGCTCTTAGGCCTGTCTTCACACTCCCAGCCACAATCCCTGTTGGCGTGGGCTAGGGGGAAGCCTCTGTAGGCTCTACACCACCCCCACTCATCCAGGGACTCCAGCTAGGGGCTTACACCTCAAAATTTGGGTTAGGGTTAACGTTAGAGTTAGGTCTAGCATTAGGTCTAGGGTTAGGTTTATGGTAAGGGTTAGGGTTAGGTTTAGGGCTACCATTAAGGATAGGGTTAAAGTTAGGGTTAGAGTTAAAACTAGCATTAGAGTCATAGGGTGAAAAGATGTTGATAGAGCAGGTGGCAGTGCTGATGGTGTTCTCAAGTGCCAGAGCAGCTAGAGGATAGTATAGAGAATACAACATATCTTCAGATCTCTGTGAATTGGAGCAGTAAGCATCTGGATTGGATTCAGGGGTATACAGGCCAGAGTCTGCAGAGATCTATAGGAGAGCAGGTGAGACAGTTTTGAACTGGCTGCCCAGCAGGCCAAGATCAGCTCTGGGAAGTGGTGGCTCTGCCCAGAGGAGTGGCTCTGACTGAAGACAGCCTCAGTCTCCAAAGTGAATAGACTTCTGAGCAGCAAAGTATGGACAGTGAGCACAAATGTGGGGAGATTGAGGAACTGAATACCTGCAAGGGAGGGACTATGTGAGTGCCTCACTCTGTAGGTTGAGAGAGAGAAAGCACCTCCAGGGGCCAGAGGCTGAGAAGGAGAGACCCACTGGGAGCAGGGGAGTAGGGGCATTTCACTGACTGGGGTGGCATGGGGATAGAAAACTGTGACTCTGCTCCACCAGGGGAGAGGACAGCTCAGAGCCCCATTGAGAAGGGTGACCCAACCCTGCACACCCACACTTTCACACAGGCTCTCACAGAAACCACAGCTCAAAACTGCACAATAGGGAACTTGCCACTGGCACAACCAGCATGCTCATTGCAGGTGGCAAAAAACTTCTCAAAGAGCTGGAGGGGGAGTGGTAGCTATAGCCTGCTTAAATGGTGCTGCAGGCCCCCCCATGGAGCCAGGGGCTTGTTTCAGACACTGGGAGCAAAAACCTCTTCCAAAAACTGGATGGGGAGTGCTAGTCATTGCTGGTGCTGCAGGCCCTCTCCCTTGAAGCCAGGAGCCAAACACAGACAGAAACTTCCTCATGGAGCCAGAGGGGGAGAAGTAGCCATCAATACCACAAAAGCACTCTGCAGTTCTTCACACAGAACCAGCGAGAGAAGGGAGGGACCCAAAATGCCAGCAGTGCTGAAATTCAGCTAGGCTACTGGAGGCCCAGCCTGCCAGTGAGGTGGCACACAGTACTGGCCCTGCCTGTAACAAGCACATAGTTTGCCACTCCAAGGTCCCACAGCCTGACTGCAGACTGTAGAGACTTGATCAAGGAAAAGAGACATACTCAGGAAATGGATTGCTGCTCATCTCAAGCACCTGAGTTACACCAAGAGCTACATGAACTATTCATTTCTAACATATCCTTTCCAAAAATTACTTCTACCCTCACAATTAGTGCATTTTAAGTAAATAGTGTTTATATCATAGTGCATCCCAATTCCCATATTTTTACTCCTCCCTTCTCCCAATTCATCCAACTACCCAAGATCCTCCTCCTACTCTTCTTTTAAAGTCTACTCACTCTCCTGCTATAATTCATTCTGAATCCTCAATTTAAGTATTCCTCCCCTCCTCAGCCTCTTAAAACATTTTGTTTTGTTTTGTTTTGTTTTGTTTTTGGTGTTTTGGTGTGGGTGTGCCACTAAGGACTACACATTCTTTTTCTGCTAAAAGACACATAGGTCCTGACTCCTCTTGGACCTATCAGTGCTCATTAAGGGTGTACAGGGTGGTAGGTGTGGCAAATATATATAGAGGCTTAATATTGTTCACTAGCACTTAAAGCATTCTAATTTCCCCCTCTCACACCTCCACTATCTTTGCCACTCCTTTGCACCTTTCAAAATTTACTATACTCTAGTTAACTTAATCATTTCCCCCTCTTGTAACAGATTTATCATATCTACATCCCAATTAAGACTGGCTCAGGTGCAGCTGAGGGTGTGATTAAAAGTGGAGGTTACCTTGGAGGTATGGGTATTTAGCTAAGTTCATATGCAATTGAAAGGGGGATTGAAGGGGTAAGATATATTTGAAGATGTAGTTATTTTGCCTGGACTGGTGGTTCTGTTTTAGGAGCAGCTCAAAAACAGTGTATAAGATATGATAGAAAGAGTGTCTTTCAATCAATCAACTTAAGTGGAAGGAACAACACATATAACAAATAACAAATACAACCAGACAGCCCAAGTTAATGGCATAAAGGACACCCCAAGAGCAACAAGTTGAATACATCTAGGAGACCCCAAGACTGGACCCCACAAATCTCATAACACAGAAGAACATGAAGACAGGGATCAAAGCAGATTAATCCAAGACAAAAATGAGCAATAGCAGACAACCAAAACGGGGGGAAAATGAATCAGTCTATCACCAAAAGGAAAGGAGAAATCACCAGACAGACTGAGAATTGAAATAGAAACTAGCAAGCTATCAGACATAGGATTCAAATAAATCATTATAAGAAAGCTCCATGAACAAATAGAACTCAAGAAAACTACAAAGAATTCCAGGGTAACTACAAGGAACTTATGGAAACTTATAGCAGCATTAAAAAAGACAGAAAACATCAGTAAGAACCAGGAGGAAATGAAGAACACAACAGAAGCAAGTCAAAGCAGGTTAGATGAAGCAGTTGACCTGATAAGTGAACTGGAGTACAACAGGGGCAAAAACAAGTAGACATTGCAACAAAATGAAAAAAGACTGAAAAAGAATGAACAAGTTTTAAGAGAGATAGAGGACCACATGGAATGCAATAATATCTGTATCATTGGGATACAAGAAGGAGAAGAGAAGCAAGGAATAGAAAACCTGTTTGAAAAAGTAATAACAGAAAGCTTCCCTCAAATGATGACTGAAAGGGTCACTCAAGTTCAGAAAGCATGGAGTGTCCCAATAAAGATGAACCCAAACAGGCCTACTCCAAGACACATCATAATCAAAATGGCAAACTTCAAAGACAAAGAGAGAATCCTAAAACCATCAAGAGAGAAACAGCAAATAACATAGAAAGGAGCTCCAATAAGGTTATCAAATGATTTCTCAATAGAAACAATACAAGTCACAAGGGAATGGCAAAAAAAAAAAAAAAAAATCCAAGTAATGAAAAACAAAGGTATGCAATCAAGAATATTCTACCCAGCAAAGATCTTATTGAAAATGGAAAATGAAATAAGAAGTTTCCTAGACAAAATAAGGCTAAAAGTATATGCCTCCACCAAACGAGCACTGCAAGAGATGCTGCTAAAAGGTCTGCTTTAAAAAGATGAATAAACAAAGAGAGACAAAGAGGAGTACAGGAACAAAGGGGGGAAATGTCAGTGAAGAAGTAAGTCTTGATAATAACCATAAATGTAAACAGATTAAATGTACCAATAAAATGACATAGGGTAATTGAATTGATAAGAAAGCACAACCTACATAACACTGTCTGCAAGAGACCCACCTCAGAACAAATGATTGATACAGACTGAAAGTGAAGGTATGGAAAAATGTATTTCAAGCAAATGGACATGAATTAAGGGCTAGGGTAGCAATAGTTCTATCAGACAAAACAGATTTCACAATAGACATAAAAAGAGACAAAGAAGGATATCTAATAATACTTAAGGGAACAATTCAAGAAAATATAACCCTTATAAATATATATTCACCCTACAAGAAGCACCCAAATATCTAAGGAAAATCTTGGAGGACTTCAAGAAGGATATAGACAGCAACACACTAATAGTAGGAGATTTTGATACCCCACTATCAACAATAAACTGATCTTCTAAGCAAAAATACACCAAGGATATTATAGCATTGAAAGACAGTACAGATGAAGTGGACTTAACTGACATACAAAGAACTTTTCACCCCAAAGAAGAGAAACACATGTTCTTCAATAATGCACATGAAACATTGTCAAAGATAGACCACGTGGTAGGACAAAAGACAAGCCTCCACAGATTCAAGTAAATGGAAACCATACCAAGCATCTTCTCAGACCACAATGGATGGAATCTAGAGACCAATCTCAAGAAAAAAATCCAAAAACAATACAAATCATGGAGACTGAATAACTTGCTATTAAGTAAGGAATGGTTTAATAATGAGATCAAAGAAGAAATCAATACCTATCTGGAAACAAATGAAAATGAATTCATAACACCCCAAAACCTATGGGACACAGTGAAGGCAGTCCTCAGGCAGAAATTCATAGCAAAACATGCTTACCTAAAAGGGCTAAAAGAAACTCAAACAAACAAACTAACCATAAAGCTTGAAGAACTAGAAGAGCAACAACAAACAAAGCCCAGAGCTAGCAGAAGGAAGGAAATTATCAAGATCAGAGCAGAATGAAACAACATAGAGACTAAAAGCACAATTCAAAGGATTAACAAATCCAGGAGGTGCTTCTTTGAAAAGATAAACAAAATTGACAAAGCATTAACAAGATTCATCCATAAATGGAGAGAGGCCTCAAATAAACAAAATGAAAAACAACAGAAGAGAAGTCACTACTGATACCACAGAAATACAAAGGATTCTTAGAAATTACTACATACAACTACGTGACAAGAAATTAGGCAACCTGGGTGACATGGACAAATTTCTGGACATGTATAACATGCCAAACCTCAAACAAGAAGAAGCAGAAAGCCTGAATAGACTAATAACAACTAGCAAAATTGAAGAAGTAATCAAAATCTCCCACTGCACAAGAGTCCTGGTACAGATGGCTGCACAGGTGAATTTTGCAAAAACATTTTGAGTAGAACTAACAACTATCTTTCTCAAACTATTCCAAAGAATCCAAGAAGAGGGAAGACTCCCGAACTCTTTATGAGCCAGTATTATTCTAATCCCAAAATCAGGTCAAGACTCAACAAAGAAAGAAAACTACAGGCCCATATCTCTGAAGAACTTAGGTGCAAAAATTCTCAACAAAATATTGGGAAACTAGATCTGGCAATATATTAACAAAAGTATACACCATGGCCAAGTGGGATTCATCCCAAGGATGCAAGGATGGTTCAATATTCATAAATCAAAAATGTAGTACACCACATGAACAAACTGAAAGACAAAAGCCATCTGATCATATTAAAAGATGATGAAAAAGCATTTGATAAAGTACAGCACCATTTTATGGTAAAAATCCTCAGCAAGATGGGAATAGAAGGAGCATATCTCAACATAATGATGGCCATATAAGAAAAACCTGAAGCTGGCATCATACTCAATGGGAAAAACTGAAAGCCTTACTGTTAAGATCAAGAACAAGGCAAGGGTGTCCACTCTCTCCACTTCTATTCAACATAGTCTTGGAAGTGCTAGACACAGCAATTGGAAAAGAAAAAGGAATCAAAGTTATACAACTTGAAAAGGAGGAAGTAAAACTGTCATTGATTGCAGATGACATGATAGTATGCAAAGAAAACTCTATAGATGCCACTAAAAACCTACTCCACCTAATAACTGAATTTAGCGAAATAGCTGTATACAAAGTCAATATCCAGAAATCAAAGGCATATTTATACAACAGCAATGAAACAGTGCAGATAGAAGCTAGAAAACAAATCCCATTTACCATAGCAACAAGAGAAATAAAGTACTTAGAAATAAACTTAACCAAGGAAGTAAAGGACTTGTACTCAGAAAACTATGGAACACTGAAGAAAGAAATTAAGGAAGATACACACAAATGGAAGCACATGCCATGTTCATGATTGGGAAGAATTAACTTCATTAAAATAATGTTAATTTTACCCAAAACCACACACATATTCAAGGTAATCCCTATGAAAATACCAACATTCTATTTAACAGAATTAGAACAAACACTAAGAAAATTCATATGGAGTCAAAAATGACCATGAATAGCTATAGCAATCCTGAGAAAAAAGAACGAAATACGAGGAATCACAATACCAGATATCATGCTTTTCCACAAAGTCCTAGTAAACAGAACAGTCTGGTACTGGCACAAGAACAGACAAACAGATCAATGCAACAGAATAGAGAGCCCAGAAATAAACCCAGGACTCTATGGGCAACTAGTATTTGGCAAAGGGGGAAGGAACATAAAATGGAGAGCAAATAGCCTCTTGAACCTGTGGTGCTGGGAGAACTGCACAGGGACATGCAAAAATAAAAATAAAAATAAATAAAACTGGATCATGAACATACACCAAGTACTTTATCAAGATGGATAAAATATTTAAACATAAGCAGTGCCACCATAAAAGCCCTAGAGGAAAATATAGGCAAAATATTGCAGATATCCCACAAAGCTAAATTTTCACTGAAGTATCTCCCAAGGTAAGGTAAATAAATGAACAAGTAAACAAATGGGACTACATCAAATTAAAAGCTTTCTGCTCAGCTAAAGAAAACATCGAGAAAATAAAAAAGGAACCAATTACATGGAAAAACATATTTGCCAATGACACATCAGACAAGGGTATGATCTCTAAAATATGTACAGAGTTAATATGACTCAACTCCAGGGAGACAAACCACCCCATTAACAAATGGGCAAAGTACCTGTCTTTAAGGAAGACATACAAAGGGCCCACAGGCACATGAGAAAATGCTCAGCCCTGGCTGATAGCACAGTGGATAATGTGCCAGCCTGCAAACTGACAGGGCATATAACCAGGTTGTGAGACAAGTCTCCAGTGAGGTCCATGGCAGCAGGCAGGTGAAAGGCAACCATACATTAATGATTCTTTCCTTCTCTCCCTCTCTCCCTTCCTCTCTCTCTGGAAAAATAAGTAAAATCTTAAAAAAAAAAAAAAAAAAAACCTACTGTCTTAAAAAATAAGAATATTCAATATCGCAAGCCATCAGAGAGATGCAAATTAAAATTACAATGAGATACCACCTCACACTTGTCAGAATTGCCATCACCAACAAAACAACAACCACAGCAGCTGGCAAGGATGTAGGGAAAAGGGAACCCTCATGTGCTGTTGGTGGGAATGCAGACTGGTGCAGCCACTATAGAAAACAGTATGAAATTTCCTCAAAATCTAAGAATAGAACTGCCTTATGACCCAGTGATTCCACTACTAAGATTATACCCAAGGAATCCTGAAACACCAATTCAGAAGGACCTATGCATCCCTATGTTTATAGCAGCACTATTTACAATAGCCAAGTGCTTGAAACAACCTAAGTTCTCTTCAGTGGATGAATGGATCAAAAATCTCTGGTACATTTACACAATGGAGTTCTATGCAGTAGAAAGAGAGAACTCCTAACATTTGCAATAACATGGATGGAAATGGACAGTATCATGCTTAGTGATATAAGCCAGGCAGCAAAAATGAAATAGTTCATGTTCTTACAAAACAGGAGACTAATGAACAAACAAACAAACAAAAAAACAGAACCAGAGACACGAATACATGGAACACATTTTCAGTGTGTAGAGGGGAGGCATTGGGGTAAGGGGAGAAGGAGGCAAAGAAGGGGAATTGTTTAGTCAAGAACTAGATTCAATGACCCATGGACACAAACAACCCATGAGATTGACTGTGGGTGGGGTAAGGAAGATGGGAAAGGGGAAGGGCAGAGGGGAAAAATGAGATTAATATACTATAACAACAATAAAAATATTTTAAAAAATGAATTAAGGTTAGCCTTAGGCTTAGGGTTAAGTTCAGGTTTATGATTAAAATTAGGGTTAAGACTAGTATTAGGTTTAGAGTTTTGGTTAGGGTTTGGATTAGCATTACAATTAGAGTTAGGAGTAGTGTTAGTATTATGGTTAGGATTGTGGGTAGGATTACCATTAGGGTTGTGATTTGCACTAGCTTAAAGTTAGAGTGAGGTAGAAGGCTGAAATAGGCTTAGGGTGAGTGTTAGGTTTAGTGTTCGTGTTTGGGCTAGTGTTAGGGTTAGGGTTAATTTAGGATTCAGTTTAGTGTTAGAATTAGAATTAGGGTGAGTTTCAGAACTAGCATTAGGGATAGTGTTAGAGTTAAGCTTAGGTTTAGTGTTTGGGCTAGAGTTAAGGTTAGAATTAGGATTAGATTTAGGTTTTGGTTTAAAATTAGGGTAAGCATTATGGTTAGGGTTAGGGCTAGGACTAGCATTAGTGTGACAGTTAGCTTTAGGGTTAGCATTAGGTTTAGGTTTAGGATTAGGGTGATGATTAGGGTTAGAGATAGTGTTATGAGTAATGTTAGGTTTAGAGTTAGGGTTAGGAATAGGGCTAGCATTAAAGTTAGGTTTAGGAATAGGGTTAGAGTTAGGGCTAGGATTAGTGTTAGAGTTACAGTTATGGTTAGGTTTAGGTTATAGGGTTAGATAAAACATGAGGAGTACAGTTAGGTTTAGGCTTAGTGTTAGGGTTAGATTTAGCATCAGGTTTAAGGCTAGCACTATGGTTTTGATTATGTTTATGGCTAGCATTAGGGTGAGAGTTAAGATTACAGTTATGGATAATGTTATGGTTATGGTTATGGTTAAGGTTATGTTTCTTTTCATTTCTTTTTTTTTTTTTTTTTTTTTTTTTTTTTTTTTTTTTTTTTTTTTTTTTTTTTTTGGTTTTTTGTTTGTTTTTTGTTTTTTAAGGCTACAATGGCTCAGTGAATTGAGCACCAGCCTGCATACCTAAGGGTCACTGGTTCAATTCCCAGTCAGGGCACATTACAAGGCTGCAAGCCAGGTATCCAGCCAGGTACCCAGCTGGAGGCACATAAAAGGCAACCATACATTCATGATTCTCTTAGGGCTGTTGGGGTTAAAGTTAGGGTTATAGTTAGAGCTAACATTAGGGTTACATTTAGGATTACTGTTTGAGTTAGGGTTTATTTTTCAAACTAGCATAAGAGTTAGGGTTAGAACTTGCATTGGCATTAGGCTTAGGGTTAAAGATAGGATTAATTTTTGCTTAGGGGTAGCATTAGAGGTTAGGGTTAGGGTTGGGGCTAGGGTAGGTAGGGTGAGGGTTAGGGTTAGTTTTGAATTCAGTTTTGGGTTAGTGTCAGGACTAGCATTAGGGATAGGGTTAGGTTTATGTTTAGCATTAGGGTTAGATTTATAGTTTGGGTTAGGTTTAGGGTTTTGTTTAGGGTATATAGTAGTGTTAGGGCTATAGTTAGGGTGGGGGTAGGATTAGAATTAAGGTTACAGTGTAGTGTGAGGGCTAGCATTTGGGTTACCATTAGAATTAATGTGAGGGGTATGGTTAGAACTAGCATTAGGGTAAGTGTTAAGGTTTGGCCTAGCATTTAGATTATAAGTAGGATTAGGTTCTACATAATAGAAAGAATTTATTATAAAAATAGACTCCTTTAGACAGAATTTCCTCATGCAGCTCTAAAACTTTTACATTATACATTATGTAATAAATAGTACTTTAATTACTTAGTATGAATAGGATTCTCTATTTGAAGAAATGTATTACTGAAGTCAGTGTGCAGAATGATGGCAGTTTTTACAAATATCATTAGAATGTAACATCACTTACAGGTTTGGCATTGTGGCAAGCAATTTGCTACTAGCACTTTAAAAAAGCATTTATTACATATATGCACTCATTGAACAACATATTATTTTCTTTTTATGATTTTATTTCTGTATTTTAGAGGAAGGGAAAGGGAGAGTGAAAGACAGGGAGACAACCATCAATTAGTGGTTTCCTCTTACCTGCTCCCACATGGTGATCTAACCTGCAACCAAGGCATGTACCCTGAAGGGGAATCAACCAGCAAAACTTTGGTTCATAGGCCAGCATTCAATCCACTGAGCCAAACCAGCCATGTAAGAGCAAATTATTCTTGAAGTTTGTTTGCAAGTGGCTACTTAAATAACTTCATACTAAACCTACCCTAACTTCAAGAGAAAATACAGTAATTTCAAATCTTACCAGTCATTCTTCCACTAATTTAACTTTAATACAAAACTCAAAACAAACCTTGGAACAAAAGGTACTCATTGTACAAAGACAGTTTTTAAAATGACCAAAACATGCATGCAAATCTGAACTTCAATTCAAATTGAACCATTAAGGTAAGATGAATTCTGACCCCAACAAATACAACAATAACCAATTTTAACAATTTATGTGATTCTATGTCTGTTTCAATGTTTAATCTAACACACTCTTTCTAACTTTAACATTCATCCATAAACCATCTTATAATCAAATATTCACTTCAACCCAAATTGCTATTCAATATTGAGCTACTCCTACATTTAAACCTTAAATTCAGTGGCAGGTAGGAATTGTGGAAACCCAAGAGGTCTGGCTGGACCCCCACTGGAGGCAGTAGCTGAAGGAATGAAGCTGAAGGCTTCACCTGAGAAGGGTGGGCTCTGGTCCCACACCTGTGTTTCCCAGACTACAGCAACACAACAGAGAGTAGAGCAGCATAAACTTGAGAAGGGTGGAAAGCCAATGAGTTTACTGGCCTGAGAGAATGCTGGAGAAAGATAATGACTAACATAACCACAAGAAAAATACATTAGCACCCACCTACACTGGGTTCCAGCAAAGGGAGGGCAGAGTGGACTAGGGGCAGTTTATGGCAATGGTTTGGAGGAGAGAAGTGGGGAGGCAGCTGTGGAGACCCCAGTGTTTACTCATCACCCACACCCCAGGCAGACTACACTGTACCAAATGACTTCCATATGAGGGGGCCTCATAGCCTCACCAACGGGAAGCAATCTGCCTTGACCAGCTGTGCCTAAACCTGGTGCCTGATCACAATTCTTTGACTTACATCTAAATAAACATCTGCCCTGCCCTGTCATGAGCATAGACACAATAGTTGGCACCTGAAGAGATATTTCTCACCTAGCAGTGCCTGGGCCTGGTGATTAATTACAAACACTCTGACTTACAGCTGGGTCAGATAGTTAGCTCCACACAGTGGCAAGAGAGCCTGATGGCTGATAGCAGATTTATTGGTTCACAGATGAGTTGGTTTTTCCCACCCAGTGGCACTTGAGCCTAGCAGCTGATCATAAACTCATTGGATGACAATTGAATCATTCATTCTAGCCCAGTGACTCTTTAGACTGGCAGCTGACCACAGATGCATTGGGTTACAATTGAATCTTTCAGTCGAGCCCAGTGCCACCTGAGCCTGGTGGCCAATCAGATTCATTGGATTACAGTGGGGTCTTGCTGCCTAGCCCATTGGCCCCTAAGCCTGATGGCTGATCACAGTTTCATTGATTTATATCTGAATCTGTCCAACTGAGCTGCACCTGAGGTGAAGGCTGATCCATTGGATTACAATTGAAACTCTCTGTCTAACCCAACAGGGCCTCAGTTTGGTAGCTGATTCATTGATTTACAAATGAATTGGCATGTCACCCCAAGCTACACCTGAGCCTAGGGGTGGATCACAGACCAACAGCATTACAACTGAATCTATACTTGCAGCCTGGCAGTTCCTTGGCCTGGCAGCTCATCACAGTCTGATTGGATTACAATAAAACCTAAAAATGAGGAGAAAAAGAAACAGCCCATCTCCAAAGAAAAGGTGTAATACCCAGAAAGATCATTAAGTGAAACAGAGGGAAGCAAACTATCAGATATGGAGCATAAAATAATGATGACAGAGAAGCCCAATGAGTTCAGCCAGTCAAAAATAAATAAATAAATAAACAAAAATAAAAATAACTCCAGGGGAACTATGAAGAACTCCAGGGAAGCTACAAGGAACTTACTGAGAACTACAGCAGCATTAAAAAGGACATAGACACTATCAGTAATGGCCAGGAGGAAATAAAGAATACAATTTCTGAATTGAAGAATACAGTAGAAGGAAGCAACAACAGGCTAGATGAAGCATAGAATCAGAACAGCGAGCTAGAGGACAATATAGAAAACTATTCTAAGACAGAGAAACAGAATGAAAGAAAAAACTGAACAAGAATGAAGAGGTTGTAGGAGAGCTGAAGAACAACATGAAATGCAATAATATCTGTATCATAGGGATACCAGAAGAAGAGAGAGAAGAAATAAAAAACCTGTTCAAAGTAATAATGACATAAACCTTCCCTAACATGATGAGTGAAAACATTACTCAAGCTCAGGAAGCACAGAGGATCCAATGAAGATGAATCCAAACAGACTCACTCCAAGACACATCCTAATTAAAATAACACATTTCAAAGACAAAGAGAGAATCTTAAAAACATTAAGAGAGAAACAGCAAATAACATATATGGGGGCTCCAATAAGGTTATCTAATGATTATTCAGCAGAAACAACACAAGCCAGAAGGGAATGGGAAAAAAAAAAATATTCCAAGTAATGTAAAACAAAGGTCTGTAACCAAAAACACCCTACCCAGCAAGGCTCTTATTCCAAATGGAAGGAGAAATAAGGAGTTTCCCAGACAAAAGAAGACTAAAAGAATACATCTCTACCAAACCAACATTGCAAGAAACACCTGCTTTTAAAAGTCTGCTTTAAAAAGATGAAGAAACAATGAGAGACAGACAGGAACACAGGTACAAAGGGGGAAAATGGCAATAAATATATATAAATAATAACCTTAAGTGTAAAAAGATTAAATGTGCCAATCAAAAGACATAGGGTAGCTGAATGGATAAGAAAATATGACCCACATATATGCTGTCTTAAAGAAACCTACCTCAGAACAAAAGATTGACACAGATTGAAAGAGAAGGGATGGAAATATATATTTCAATCAACTAGACATGAAACATAGACCAGGATGGCAGTGCTTATTTCAGACAAAATAGATTTTATGATGAATGCCATTAAAAGAGACAAAAAATGACATTTCATAATACTTAAGGGAACAATCCATCAAGAAGATAAAACTCTCATAATGCATATGTACCCAACATAGGAGCACCCAAATATATAAGGAAAACTTGGAGGAATTCAAGAAGGATATGGACAGCAACATACTAAGAATATGGGATTTTAATACCCTATTATCAAAAATGGACCAATCTTCCAAACTAAAAATTCCACCGAAGATATAGTGGCATTGAACAAATTCAAGATGGAAGGGACATAAGTGATACAAGCAGAACCTTTTACCCCAAAGAAGCAAAATACACATTCTTTTTAAATGCACATGGAATATTCTCATAGACCACATGGTAGGCCACAAGACAAGCCTCCACAACTACAGGAAAATGGAAATG
The DNA here is from genome assembly GCA_004026585.1 of Noctilio leporinus. Lineage (NCBI taxonomy): Eukaryota > Metazoa > Chordata > Mammalia > Chiroptera > Noctilionidae > Noctilio > Noctilio leporinus. Next base: position 39,520 of record PVIW01009397.1, read on the forward strand.
ATACCAAGCATTTTCTCAGATCACAATGGCTTGAAACTAGAAACCAACCTCAAGGGGAAAAAATAAACAACAACAGTGTACCTCATGGAAACTGAATAATATACTATTAAGTGAGGAATGGGTAAACAAGGAGATCAAAGATGAAATAAAAAAAAGTTTCTGGAAACAAATAACAATGAATATACAACAGCCCAAAAGTTATGGGCCCCAGCACAGGCAGTCCCTGTAGGGAAATTCACAGCAATTCAGGCCTACCTAAAAAGGATAGAAGAAGCTTATTTAAAAAACCAAACAATAAAGCTTCAAGAACTAGAGAAGAAACAACAAAAAGAAGCCCAAAGTAGAAGGAAGGAAATAATCAGGATCAGAGAAGAATGAAATAACTTAGACACTAAAAATACAAATCAAAGAATCAATAAATACAGGAGCTGGTTCTTTGAAAAAACAAACAAACTGACAAGTCTTTATTTAACCAGACTCATCAAGAGAAGGAGAGAGAGGACCCTAATAAACAAAATCAGAACTGACAGAGGAGAAATCACAACTGATACTTCAGAAATACAAAGGATTATAAGAAATTACTACAAACAGGTTTATAACAAGAAATATGACAACCTGGGTGAAATGGAAACATTTCTGGACATGTACAATCTACCAAAACTGAATCCAGAAGAAGCAAAAATCCTGAATAGAGCAGTAACTAGTGAAATGGAAGAAGTAATCAAAAATCTAACAAAGCACAAGAGCTCTGGACCAGATGGATACACAGGTGAATTCTACCAAAGATTTAAAGAAGAACATACTCCAATTTTTCTCAACCTATTTCAAAAAATCCAAGAAGAAGAAAGACACCCCAAATCTTTCTATGAGGATAATATTATTCTAATCCCCAAACCAGGTCAAGACACAACTAGGAAAGAAAACTACAGGCCAATATCTGTCATGAACATAGATGCTATGATTCTCAACAAAATATTGGCCAACTGGATCCAGCAATACCTTACAAAGATCATACAGCATGGTCAAGTGGGAATCATGCCAGGGATGCAAGTATGATACAACATTAACAAATCAATAAATGGAATGCACCACATCAACAAAATGAAACACAGAAAGCACATTATCATATCATTAGATGCTTGAAAAGCATTTGATAAAGTACAGCAATCATTTATGATAAAATAAAAACACCCAGCAAAGTGGGAGTAGAGGGAGAATACCTTAACATAATAAAGGCCATATATGAGAAACATGAAGCCAACATCATACTCAATGGAAAAAAAGTAACAGCTTTCCCCTTAAGATCAGGAACAAGAAAAGGCTATTTACTTACTCCACTTCTGTTCAACATCCTGTTGGAAGTTCTAGCCACCACTATTAGAGAAGAAAAAATAAAAATGAATAATGGTATGCAAATTAGAAAGGAGGAAGTAAAACTGTCATTATTTGCAGATGACATGATTGGGCGCATACAAAACCTGATAGATTTCACCAAAACCATACTCAACCTAATAAGCAAATTTAGCAAAATAGCTGGATATAACATCAATATTCACAAATCAAAAGCATTTTTGTATACCATTAATGGAACATCAGACATAGAAGCTAGAAAACAAATTCCATTTACAATAGTTACAAGGAAAATAAAGTACTTAGGAAAATCTTAACCAAGGATGTAATGGATCTATACTCAGAAAACTACAGAACATTGAAGAAAGAAATTAAGGAAGATATAAATAAATGGAAACATAGGTCATGATCATGGATGGAAAGAATTAACATCATTAAAATGTCCATATTACACAAAACAATCTATAGATTCAATGCAAGTCCAATTAAAATACCAATGACATATTTCACAGTAGAAAAATTCTTCATAAATTTATATGGAGCCAAAAAGGCATAAGAGTAGCCACAGTAATCTTGAGAAAGAAGAACAAGGTAGGAAGTATCGAAATACCTGATATCAAATTATATTAAAAGGCTACTGTAATAAAAAAATATCTGGTACTGGTGTAAGTATAGACATATAGATCAATGGAACAGAATAGAGAGCACAGAAATAAACCCAGGACTCTATGATCAATTAATATTTGACAAATGGGGAACATAAAATAGAATAAAAACAGTCTCTTTAACAAGTGGTGTTGGTAGAAATGGACAGGAAAATGCAAAAAAAGTAAAACTGGACAACCAATTTATACCATACACCAAAATAAATTCAAGTTGGATGAAGGACTTAAAAATAAGCAGTGCCACCATAAAGGTCCTGGAGGAAAATATAGGCAGTAAAATTGTAGATATCTTATGCAGAAATATGTTTACTGATACTTCAACAATGGCAAAGGTAATCAAAGAACAAATAAACAAATAGGACTATAACAAACTGAAATTTTGCTATTCAGCTAAAGAAAACTCCAGCAAACTAAAAAAGGAGCCAATTGTATGGGAAAATATATTTGCAAATGATACCACAGATGAGATATATAGTATACAAAATATATAAAGAACTTCTGTGACTCAACACCAGAGCCAGACAACCCAATTAATAAATGGGGAAAGGGCCATGACCTGCAAAACATAAGGTCACTGGTTCGATTCCCCAGCCATGGCAACATTTCCAGGTTACAAGCCATATTTCCTTCCAGGTCCACAGCTGGAGGCAGGAGAATGGCAACCATGCATTGATGTATCCTTCCCCTTCAGCCTCTCTCTCTTCCTCTTTCTATAAAAATAATAAATAAAATTCTTATAAGTTAAAGTAAAAATATATATTGAAAAATTAAAATATGGGCAAAAAACCTGAGCAAACTACTCTCTGAGGAAGACATAGAAAGGGTGCAAAGTCATACCAAAGAATGTTCAACATCACTAGCCATTGCTGAGATATAATTTCAGTCTACAATTAGATACCATCTCACACCTGTCAGAATGGCAATCATCAACAAATCAACACACAACAAGTGCTGGCGAGGATGTGGGGAAAAGGGAACCCTGGGACACTGTTGGTGGTAATGCAGCCTGGTGCAGCCACTATGAAAAACACTATGGAGTTTCCTTAAAAAAACTGAAAATGGAACTGCCATTTGAGGCAGAAATTCCACTACTAGAAATATACCTGAAGAATTCTGAAATACCAATTCATAAGAACATTTGTACCCCTATGTTCACAGGAGCACTGTTTACAATAGCCAAGTGCTGGAAATGGCCTAAGTGCCCATCAGTGCATGAATGGTTCAAAAATCGATTATACATTTACACAATGGAATTCTACATAGCAGAAAGAAAGAAGGAACTCCAACACTTTGCAAACACATGGATGGAACTAGAAAGTGTTATTCATAGTGAAATAACCCAGTCACTGAAAGACAAATACCATATGATTTCACCCGTTACAGAATACTAATGAATAAGATAAACAAACAAGCAAAAACAGAACCGGATACATGCATACAATAAATAGAGGTTCAGTGGGCAGACGGGAGGGGGAAAGGGGAGAAGGAGACAAAGGAGAGCAGTTTAGTCAAGGAACTAGCATGGAAGAACCATAGACTTGGACAAAAAGTGGGATTGACTTTGGGAAGAGGGGGTGTGTGGGGAAGAGGAGAGAGGGGAGGAGAAATGGAATGGATGTAACAACAATAAAATTATATTAAAATATTTAATTCTCTTTTCCTCAGAAAAAAATACTAAGTGCTGATTCTTTAAAAAATAACATAAAAATGTTCAGCTTCTTATGAGAATCATCAAGCATGTAAAAAATCATAAAATATGGGTTAACCAACACAGCCAAGAATTATTAAAGAAAGCTATGAGCAATTACCTGCAGTTACACTCACTCCAGCACACACAGAAGAAGTGGAAGGGGCTGGAAGGTTCCCACATCAGATCCCAGATGCGAGCTTACCTTGGGGGCCTGCCCTTGGCCACCAAAAGTAACCTGAGGCTGAATACTGCTGAATAACCACAGACATTAAAAAAGAGTTTGGAGACACTGCCTCTAGTAAATGAAACAATTTCATTATAAAGTTTCAAAGGCCAAAGTCAAAGGAAATCTGAGCCAATGGGAAACCATCTGCTCTCTCAACTATCTTTAGTCAAGTAAGCTAGGCAGGGGCCTGATTCAGAGATGTGGATGCCTGGTTACCAGAGTTCCAAAGTCTGCATTGTTCTGTCACCAAAGAAGCGAAACAGCTTCTTCAACATTCTACTTGATGGGTCTTTGCCTTTCATCATGCTTGCCTGTAAGCCCCTCTAGGCTATCAGCTGCTCACCTATAACACCTCCATAAAATCAGAGCCCTCCACACAACTTCTTAGTAATGAAAGCAGGGACCCAGCTTTCAAGAGAGACAGCTGCTATTTGACTCGTGATTGCTGATTGGTTTAGTTTCCTGCCTAATCCAGGAGTCATCCTGGACCTCCCAAGCTGAATAGTGAAGGTTACATAAGAAATTAACTTTTAGAGGCATTGTCAAGTGCATATAACATAAAATGTACAGTCCCTATGGGCCATTGTTACACGGGATTGATGCAAAAACTCAGGGAAGGTAAATTAATAAGGGGTTAGGACTGGATTCAGCAATGTGATCCTGAGAGAGTCATACCACCCTGGGCCAAAATTCTAGGTCTTCCCTTGAATGAGGTTGAAATTAAGTAGACAATGGTATTCTTATGCATTTCATATCACCTGTGTTACCCTGTTCTATACTTAACATGGGGTCTTGTACCCCATGTGGGCCTCTATGGTGGGCATCCTCCTCAGAGGCTCCCCATGGACCCTGTGTCCTGATAGAAGTACACCGCTAAGTGGCTACCAACCACATCCTTCATCACAAAATGCAGCCATGGTGATGTGAAGTCACATACAGGTTGCATTGAGAGATAATGCCAATTTACTCTTTTTACTTTCTAGGAGTTATTTGTTTTTCTGCTTTTGTTTCAATCTCTTATGTTCTCTCTCTTTGTTTTCATCCCTCTGTCTTTCTCCTTTTGTATACTGACAGCATATTGGGGGTTGCGGGACTAGAAGCATTTTGGGGGGTGGCAAAAGAGGGGATGCTAGTGGATATTCTTTAATTCAGAAGACAGCTATCCAGCACAAGAACACTTTGACCTAGAAAAGGCCCCACTGCAGCCTTGCCTTGGTAGCACAGTGGACAAGGCACTGGCCTGCCAACCCAATGGTCATAGGTTCAATGTCCCAGCCATGGCACATAACCAAGTTGCAAACCAGATCTCCAGCCAAGTCCATAGTGGGAGGCAGGTGAAAGTCAACCACATGTTAATGTTTCTCTCCTTCTTTGCCTCTCTCCCTTACCCTCTTTTGGAATGATGAATAAAATCTTTACATAAATTAAATCTACAGGAATTAAAGTAATCTAAAGTAAGAAAAACCTGTACTAACAAAATGATTTTTAAAATTGAAGAAAGATACTGCAGGGTGTAGAAAGATAATTTGTGCTCATATATTGAAAAAAATATTGTAAAAATGACCACACTCCCCAAAGCATTTTACAGGTCCAGTTCAATATCTATCAAAATACACCTTTTATTCTTCTCAGAATAAACCAATGCCAAATCTAATATTTACTGGGAAACTCAAAGGACTCCAAAAAGCCAACACAGACTTGAAAGAAAAGAACATGCTAAAGGTCAAACCATACTACAGAAGCTAACAAGCAAACAATAAGGTTTTGGCAAAACACAATGGAAAGTTGTGCTAATAGAAATAAGTGAAGAACCCAGGAATAAAGACTCACTTATATGGCCAAAAATGTGAAAACATGCGCTGGAGTAAGGACAGCCTATTCAACAAGTGGTCCTGGAAATACAGAATAGACACAGGCTGATGCCTCCACCAAACGTCCCTAAAGGACAGACAGTAATAGATATGGTAATCATTGCAATGATGATGGTATGATATACATTGCCACGTGTTTTCTTTCTATTTCACAGAGATAAATGTATAGCATGATCAATTTGCATGGTGACCAACTCTAAACAGACTTAGTGGGTGATTTCATTGTAAGCAAAGTCAATGTTCAATCTCTGTATTATACACCTGAAAGTAACAGGCTTGTTGCCATAGCAACGGAATTTAGAAAATACAAAATGTTAACCTTTATTCCCTGTGGCCCCCATCCAGAAGTAACACTTCCCCATTCCTTGCCCCTCCACATGCGAAGGCATAACCTGTCAGTGTGCAGGATACTTAAGTGAGCACCTTGGCCAGAATGGGACAAATGGGACAGATGGTCTTTCTGGGCGCTGGGCACTGGGCATCGGCCCAGTCTACTGGTCAACCTCAGAGCCCTGTCAAAGATCCCACAGGCAGCTGGACACACACACCCTCCTTGTGACACCCATAGTCCTACAAGGCAGAGGACAGAGACCACAGCGCCGACGCCGCCGGCTGGCTGGCTGGCTGGCTGGCTGGCTCCCAAGGGCATGGGAGGAGGAAGAAGCCCAGGCGGCGGCTTGCAAGCCAGGAAAGCTGCGAAACCTGCCTCAGCCGCAGGGGCATGGCGGCTCACTGCGCTCCCCGAGGTCCCATGAGGACTTCGGAGAAGACGGTGGAAAAGCCTTGAGTCCAACAGCCCAGTCACGGGCGGGCCCGCGCTCCACCCTCCCCAGGCCTCAGCGCACAGCCGGTGCCGGTCCCCACCTGCAGGACGTGATTTCGCAAGTCTCCTGCGGTCACTGGAATCTAGGCGGACTCGCGTCCGGGTCAGGCAGACTGCAGTCGACCACCCCCACGGGCAGAGCAGGGCCTCTCTCCCGACTTCCACACACTGCTCGCCAAAGCGACGCAGGCTTGTGGAAGCCAGGAGCGACCACAGCCTGGTCCTAGGCGCCCTACCCAGCATCGCATCCCTACAAGGGTCCGTAGCACCGGAGCCAGCGCGAGACAACAAAGCTTCCGCCTTTGCCGACTCCCAGATTGGTCATTGGAGAAGTCCCAGCGCGCGCCCAAGGGCAGCACCAGTGAGTACTGGCGGACCCGGTTAGGCAGCCCCATAACCTGCCGCAGCCACCTCCTCAATTCCCACAGGTCCCATCTCGGGAAACAGGCTTAGTGCCCAAACCCCAGCACCACTGACACTACCGGCCAGCGCCTGCGACCCACGGCGGCCCTCCTGCTTGCCCAGCTGCCACCTCGCCTCCCTCCCGTCTTCTGGAGGAAACTAGAAGGGACCGCCAGGTGGCACCTGACAACCTGGTGGAACCACAGTGGGACTGATGGGAATCTTGGGGCAGCGAAGGGTCCCCACAGCTGACGTGGCAGAGCTTGTCCTTGCACAGCTGGCTCCCTGGCGTTCACCTCCATGTCCCCGCTGGCTGTTTCTACCGTGACAGCTGAAAGGAGGCCTTGGAAAATCTTCAACTCTTTGGAAGCGGCAGGTGGACCAAGAAGTGTCACAGATTTAAAAGAGACCCCTCCAAAGTCTCTCCCATGAACAATCAGTTTCCCAGGGGACATCAGTCCTTCCAGGGCTCCCTAGGAACATGTTTGTGGCTGGGGCTGTAAATCCTAAAGGAGATGTTTATTCACGGGACAGTAAGGATCTCATTATTTTTATATTTAAACTTTTTGAAATATTGAATTTAGTTGGGCCATATCGATTAATAAACTATACAAATACTAAAATAAAACAAATAAAATGTTATTTAATAAACTCTTAAAAACCAAACCAAAAATCCAATGCACATTTCATAAGTTTACTACTCAAAACCCATCATTTGCCCTGGCTGGTAACACAGTGGATAAGGCGCCGGCCTACGAACCCAAAGGTGGCAGGTTCGATTCCCCAGCCAGGGCACATAACCAGGTTGCAAGCCAGGTCTCCAGTGAAGTCTGTGGCTGGAGGCAGGTGAAACACAACCATACATTATTGATGTATCTCTCCCTTTCTCCCTCTCTCCCTTCCCCTCTTTCTAAAAATAATGAAATAAAATCTTAAAAAAAAAAATCATTTGTCTGGTGCATCTAGCACTCACAGCACACAAAGTATAACATCTCTTTACCTCCTCATCAACTCCAATTATTTTTTTTCTTGTTTGCTTTTTAAAAAGATTTCATTTATTATTTTTAGGGAGAAGGACAATGAGGAAGAATGAAAAGGAGAGAAACATCAGTGTATGGTTCTTTCACCTGCCTCCAGCCATGGACATGGCTGGAAATCTGGCTTATAAACTGGCTATGTGCCCTGACTGGGAATCAAACCAGCAAACTTCGGGTTTGCAGGCTGGCACCTTATCCACTAAGCCACCATCCATGGCCTCTTGTTTGTTTGTTGTTGTTGTGTTTGATTTCCTCTACCCCTCTGTAAATCTATGATTTCCAGCTGAGGAAGGGTCTTTCCAAAGGCATTAAAATGCAACCCAGATTCATAAAGACAATGAAGTAGACCAAATAAAAAATTAAGACAGCACAGCAGATAAGGTGCTGGCCTGTAAGCCAAAAATCACTGGTTCAATTCCCAGGCAGGGCACATAACCAGGTTGCAAGCCAGCTCTCCAGCCAGGTCTGTAGCTGGAGGTAGGTGAAAGGCAACCATGCATTGATATCTCTCTCCCTCTCTACCTCTCTCTCTCTCTTCCTCTCTTAATCTTTAAAGAAAGTTAAGACAAACCTGTCTCTGCATATATGATAACAAATGTCAAAGACAAGTAGATCAGTGCTGTGAACATGGGTGCGATTTTGGTTGATTCACTTACCTTAACAGATGCAGCATCAATATGAAGGGAATGAGAGGATTACATGTGCTTGTAAAAAGGTAAATGTAAATGATAGTGTTTCATGAAACTTTAATATCAGTCATTCTGACCTGCCTCGGTGGCTCAGTTGGTTACAGGACCATCCCTACACACTAAGGTTGTAGGTTTGAACCAAGGTCAGTGCATAAGGCACATGAAAAAACCAATCAATGTATGCCGGAATAAGGGTAACAACGAACTGATGTTTCTCTCAAATCACTCTCTCTTTCTTTATTTCACTATTCAAAGTCAATACATTTATAAAATAAAAATATTTTAAACAATTTTAAAGCAAATGACTTATTTATAAACAGCAGTATAAATGAAGCATATGACCTGTGGCCTAGTCCCACTAGACCTGGTGTGACCGGTTCCCACCTGCTTCCTCCTACACCACACTGCCACACATGGAACATAACAGAGAGAAGAGAGTTTATGAGGGCATTGTCACAGTGGCTTCAGGGGGAAGGTGGTGAGCAGGTACATTTTGGGGGGATTCTTGCATAACACTACCTGACCATCGTGCTTTGATTCCCAACATCACATGTTCTTTCTCCAGGATCACATCCTTGCATGGCATGCCACTGTCAAACAAGTGACTTGCAAGATAGCAGGTCTTTTCCTAATATTCTCATCCAGTGTAGACAGAGAATCCAGCAAAGGAATAGGAACATAAAAATGTATATTGCCAGAGGCTCTAATTGATAAATAACTTAAAGTCACTTAGAAAAATGTGATAATTCTGAACAGGGAAGGGAGGCCATGCAACTTTCTCCTCCCTTACACTTTCTCCCCTATTCCCTAGTGACTGTCAACAAGGTGATTGTAGATTGGCCCATGATCACATCACAGTGTTAGCAAAATGGAAAATAATGAAACTCACTACTACATCTTTATAAGTTTGATACCCAAATTTATAAATCATGTAGAAAACTCAACACCAATACACAAGCAATCCAACTTAAAATAAATGGACAAGGAACCTGAAGTGACACTTTTCCAAACTGGACACACAGGGAAACTAGACCGATGAAAAGATGCTCAATGTCACTTATTAACAGAGAAAAGCAAATGAAAACCTAATATATTAAAAGTCAAATTCCAGGTGATTTTAGGTGATTTAAAACTTTTTGGCAGTGATACTTACACAGTAATTCATATAGCCAAGGCAAGTTTTCTACATTAAAATGACAACTTATCAGTCCTGGCTAGTAGCTCAGTGGATTAGCACCAGCCTGTGAACCCAAAGGTTGATGATTCAATTCCCAGTCAGAGCACATAACCAGGTCTCACGCCAGGTCTCCAGCCAGGTCCATGGCTGGAGGTAGGTGAAATGCAAACATCCATTGATGTTTCTCTCAGTTCCTTCCTCCCTCCCTGCCCCTCTCTCTAAAAATAATGAATAAAATCTTTTATAAAAGAAAAGTAAACTAAATAATATGACCACATATATATGGAAGTTCCAGAATTTTAAACCTGAAAATACATACATTTTTAGCTCTACATATCCTCTATAGATGTATCAGAAAACAAATAAACAAATATAAAAACAATCCCTCAAGGACAGTTTGGATAAACATGGAAATACCCCCGATTCTCACTAGGTTCTGTACAAGTGACTCTGAAAAACTTAATGTTATAGGATCTGGGCACATGTCCTCTTTGTGGAACAAAACAATGGTGGTGGAGGTAATGGTGATAAGCAGCAATACAAGCACAGCAACTTCAGTGACAAAGAGTGGAAGAAACAGCAACTTAAGACAGATTTGTAGCAAATCCAGGATTCTGCTGGGTCTTTCTCACTCACAGCTAATGCTCTGAGATCCAAATTGTGTTCTCTGGAAATATGAGATCTTTCTTTGAGACACAAAATCATCCACCACCACCCTTTTTTTACAAGGTCCTGTGATCCTTCCTTTGAGACAGCATTTAAAAATTGCCACCAGATTAGCCAAAGGTGATGAAAATACTGTAGTTGTTCTTTGAAAATTAGATCTCAAATAATGTCTTCTATGACAGCCTGAATCTCCTACTAAAATTGAAGATAACAGAAAGTTTTTGCATCCTTCAGTGAATGTTACTAGTTGTCTCAGAATGTGCCTACATGTAGCACATGTATCATAAATAGTTAAATGAAGCTTATTCAAAATAATCTCAAAAATCTGAATGGGCCTTGCTTTTCATTTCTTTGTTGGTTTGTTTTTTGCCACCTGCAGAATGCCTAATCTGGACACCCAAAAACACAAACCAGGACCACATAAATGGCATTACAAAATCTTGAAGGTTTCCTTCCATGCAGTATTTAAAACTCAGAATGGCCAAAGTCCAGCCAGTAAAAAAGGTGGAATGATTTTTATGGAGGTTCATAAAATTCAACAATCACAGCAGGTCCACTTGTTTGTTCTGCACAGACAAGCACCAGAAGAAAACCTGTCATGGCTGAATCACTTAATCTATCTAAAATTATACAAGGTTTATTTCATACCACTCACTTTTCAGAGATGCAAACTGACCCTCATATAGATGAGGGGGTATTCCTGTGACACACCCTGGATGCTGGCATACCTCTAGATGAGGAGATGACCACTAGCCACCTCCTGAATGCTGGTCCAGAAATTTTGGGTGGTGGTGAACACCAGAGAAATGAACAGGTAGGTAGTCATGTAAATGATATTCTACACTGTTAGCCTGGTACCACAGTCACTGTGGAATATCGTTACCATTATGAATTTGATGGGACAGTTAAGGTGCAAGCCTCATCCAGGAAAGCTCCACTGTGCCTTAGGACTGTCTCCAAACTTTAATGATCATCACATTTAATAGGATGGCTTATCAAGAAAGAGGGAAAATAAGACTAAACTAGTTTACAAGTTTCTGTCTATCTTGTCACCTCAAAGGCCAAAATTTTGTAGGGCAGACACTGGAGCCTCACTTGGTTTCATAATGTCCCCAAAGGGAGGGAGCCATTTACCACCATGATGTAATCTTACAATGCCATTGAATTCAAAATAATTGAACTCAGTTCAGCTCTTGTGTTATTCTTTGTCTCAGTAGATTCACTCTGAAGTTGGGTTGCTGAAGGAAAGATATGAGTGTGAAATACTCTGTATATTTTATAGCTCCAGCTCCAGCTTCATAGGCTATAACTCTACCATGACCCCTCTGTGATGGTGAGAACATTTTTGCATCTTGCCTGACATTGAAATCATTATTCTTTGAAATTTAAACCCCTCTTGTTTTCAGGCTGTCCAATGCTATCACACTGGTCATTGATGGGCAGTTGTTTTTGTGATAGTTTGAGTCACCTGTCAGGTGTTTACCACCAAATTTGATTTCCCCTTTCTTGAGTCATCATATAGATTCTTTCCTTGGGATGGGCTATGATTTTCCTAAAACTATTAAGTGTTTGCCACTTTTATAAATTTAGACTCTCCTTAACAACAGTATGAAAATTTAAGTTTAAGTAAAACAAAGTAACAATTAGTGCCTTTTATTTGATATCAAGTTTTTCTCTGTGAGAGACGTTCTTGTGCACTGTCTCCAAATTAGGTAAAAAAAAAAATATTCCTCCAATTTTTTTCTTTTTTTTTTTATTCTTTTTTTTTATTGTTGTTGTATTACATCCATCCCTTTTTTGCTCCCCTCTGTCCCCCTCCCCACCCACCCTTTCCCCGCAAAGTCAATCCCACCTGTTGTCCATGTCCATAGTTCCTTTATACTAGGTTCTTGTCTAAGCTGCTCCCCTTCTTTGCCTCTGACTCCCCCCTCCCCCCAACCCCTTTCCCCTTGACCACTGCAGGCCTATTCCTTATATTCATACACTTGGTTCTGTTTTGCTTGTTGTTAGTTTTGCTCATTATTGTCCCGTAATGGGTGAGAACATATGATACCTGTCCTTCACTGACTGGCTTATTTCACTAAGCATAATATTCTCCAGTTCGATCCATGTT